>JAQPZY010001418.1:375000-577500 GCA_029931535.1 Margaritifera margaritifera
TTTATTGTGGTAAATGAAGCTTTCTTGACAGTCACATAACATGCATTACACTTAGTCGTGCAGTTCGCTTACGAGACTCGATGTTCTGTGTAATCTGTAATATTTAAATTTTAATGGAGTAATTTTCACCAAAATATTATTGCGTATGACTTTAATATTTTGGCTCTTATCAAATTTATTCTAAGTTGAAAATGTAAAATTTATCAACCATGACAGACATGGGCCTAAGCATGGAACAAATTTGACCATGTGACAGGTTGAATTTTTTTGTTTTTTTGTTTTTTTTGTTTTGTTTACGAGGAAGTTTTGAGTGCAAAAATATAAAATATTTATAAACGTACCAAGTTCATAGGAGGTGAGGTTGTGGGGAGAGGAGTGAGGTATTGGAGTTGTGGCTTCAGCGGGCATTCTTTACGAAAATTCATTGGTTGGTTCTCTATCGTTTAGAGTGTTGGACCCCCACCACGCCCTAGAGTGAGATTTTGACCCCAATTAGAGACAAATGTTTGCAATGTAATACCACTTTTCACAAAGCATGCAAAAAGAAGACACTCAAATATTAAATTAAATGAATTTATATATCGACGTATTTTGTTCTCAACATATAATGGTGTAATCGCCCAAAATTTTTAATTCACGTCAACTATTTCTTTTCTAACTTTCATTGTAAAAATAGATACTCTGTGCTAAATAGAGAAAAAGATATGAGGAGCATATGGTTGAAATATATTATCCCGTTTTAACAGGTTATAACACTTATATAACCCCATTAATCCCATACTTTGATCTACATAATTAGTGCTCTTACTCCATCCGCCACCAGATCAGGGTGCGAGGGTCATAAGCCTCCGGCATAACATATTTATGACTCGAGTTACGAAGTAATGAAAATCACTTATTTTTTGTGTTACCCTTGCAAGAAAACTTCATAACCATATAAAAAAAATACTTGGCTGGGACGGGGCACACGTTGTTACACGTAGAGGGACTGCGGGGATGGATGGCGGGCGGGGCGCTGAGGGGTGGGTGGGTTAGTGGATGTTTTGGATTTTTCTGTTCCCGTTGCTATTATACAGCTTTCCTTCCACTTAACAGCATATTGTTAGACAAAACATATCCAGAACATTTGGTTGAAATATATTATCCCGTTTTAACAGACTTAAAACTTATATAATTCCATACTTTTATCTAAATAGTTAGTGTTCCTACTCCATCATCCACCCGACCAAGGTGAGAGGGTCGTAAGCCTCCGAAACAGCATATTTCTGAGTTGAGTTCACAAGTCACGAAAATGATTCTTTTTGTGTGTGTGTGTTACCCTTGCAAAATGATTTCATAACCGGACAATAATACTTTGGTGGTAGTGTGTGTGTGTGGGGGGGGGGGGGGCACACATTGTACACTGAGAGGGACTGCGGGGGTGGGGGCGTAGAGGGCTTTGTGGGTGTTTGGGTTCCACATGGTTTATCATTTATAAGAATATATGCCTCTATTTTTAGACAGATTTTTCTGTTCCCATTGCTATTATGCAGTTTTCCTTCTGCTCAACAGCATGTTCTTATTAACTATATTATTAAACCCTCAGTTTCCTATTCTTTTACATAGAGATCCCCATATTTTATGTTTTGCTTTTTTTTTTTTTTTTTTTTTCAATTCTGCTCCAGGTGATTAGTACAAATTATGCTTGAAATTATGATGATGATTTTGGTTCTTTTCACTTTTAGAAAAAAGAAAATTTATTTATGCTTTAGACTAATGATAAATGTGGCTCTCTATTCATAATGCATCCAGTTTGCTTTTGACAACATTCGTAGCATTAGCATCTGCCAAATATTTCACCAATAGTTCCGATACACACATTACATTGTGAACAGTTTTATATCGGAAGAAAGAAACGACTAAATTCAGCGGTAAAAAAAAAAAAAGTGATGAAGCAGTGAAATAAAATACAAAAAGTAAGTAAGTAAGCAAGTGAGTAGATAGGTAGGTAGATTACCTACCAAGTCAACAATCATGCAGATAAGTAAGTAAGTAATCAAACAAATTAGGTAGATAGGTAGGTGGGTAAGCAAGAAATCAAGTAAGAAAGTAATAAGCAAGTAGGTAAGTTAGTAAGCAAGTTAGCTGATTGATAGAAATGTAGATATTAATGTAGATGAAAATGTAGGTATCATTACTGAAATATTCAACTCTTAGACATGGTGCACTTAAAGGCCGAAAGAGCAGTTTCATATTTAGTCACCCACTCACCCACCCCGTACTCACTTTAGTAATTACCGCCTTTCTGGTTTAAAGATACGTATGTGAATATTCGCACTGTGTGTATTACGCACTTGTGTGCACATGTGTGTGTGTGTGTGGGGGGGGGGTATTACGCACTGTGTGTGTGTGTATTACGCCCTTGTGTGTATTATGCACTGTGTGTATGGGTGGGTTGGTGTGTGTGTGTGTGTGTGTGTGTGTGTGTGTGTGTGTGTGTGTGTGTGTTACGCACTGTGTGTATGGGTGTGGGTGTTCTGTCGTATTCCAGGAATTAGATAATTTTTTTATGTTTACACAGCAGTAAAGAAAGAACTTTCTGACATTTTTCTGATCCTCTCTTTTCTTATTTCTGTACTTGTCTTTTTCTTCACTCGTACTGGCTAAATGCATGGAGAATTTGAGGTGCGCATTCTCCTGAATTGGACTAAAAGGTTGGGGGTTGGGGGTTGGTACTCTCTTCACTCTTGTGCCAGCACAGAAGTCATCATATCTCTCCTACACAAAGTCCTCTTTCATGGGTTATCACACATACACACACACGTACACACAACAACACTACTTTTGTATAAAGTACGAGAAAAAGATGGAAGGATAACCAATCGTCTTCGACAAGGAAGTTGTTGTTAGTCACAGTCAAGCTTACCATTCCTTTCGAGAAGCATATCTAATAACAAGCATATACTTCCTATTTATAGATTAGAATGTATAACGTGTTGGAATAATTACAAAAGCTAGAACTGGTTGAATATTGGGAACCGATTGTTTATTTTACGCGGGGAAGTATGGGAAGGAATTTTCTTTGGTACGGGAATATTTCGTTTGCACCTCGTCGAAGTCATGAAATTTTCAAGATTCAAAATCTGAACTGAGAGATATAACAATACTATTTTTGCAAATTAAGAGACACATTTTGTTTTACTTCCTCTCGCTCCAGAGTACATGGTATATGTCACACCGACCCAACGTTGTTTTACTTCCACACGATCCAGATTACATGATATCTCTCACACCGCCCCAGCGTTCTTTTTCTTCCTCATGCTCCATAGTACATGATCTATCTCACACACCTCCAGCGTTGTTTAATTTAACAGGAATTATGGAAAAGGATTTAAGTAAAGTACTGAAGTTAATCAACTTTCAGTCAGCTGTAAATGTATTCGTATATAAAAAATTTCTTAATTTTTTTGTGACAAGTAATTTGCTTGCAATGGGCAAGTAATTGTTTCACCGCTTATTTAAGATATATGTATATAGTATAGAGAAGAAAGGAGACTTTGTTGCCGTTATGCTATTAGCTTTTGAGCTTACATACACAAAACAATTTGAAATTTCATGATGTCGGTACACCTAATATCTTTCCCTCAAACTACAGATAATACATGGTCAATACTAAAGAAGGAAATATATCATCAAGCAAAGAAAAATTATCTTAAATATACAGAGTCTGTAAATGAAACACAAATCATAATAAGACAAGGACTCACTTACATATTAAATTATCTTAAATATACAGAGTCTGTAAATGAAACACAAATCATAATAAGACAAGGACTCACTTACATACGGGATAATAAATAATAAAATGGATATTCAGAAAAGAGACAAAAAATATGTTTGTTGACATAAAATATTATTTCTATGTATGAATGCTTTGTAGACATAAATAAAATATTCATTCTATGTAAACATGCTTTGTAGACCTAAATAAAATATTCATTCTATGTAAAAATGTTTTGTAGACCTAAATAAAATATTCATTCTATGTAAAAATGTTTTGTAGACCTAAATAAAATACTCATTCTATGTAAAAATGCTTTGTAGACCTAAATACAATATTCATTCTATGTAAAAATGCTTTGTAGACCTAAATAAAATATTCATTCTATGTAAACATGCTTTGTATACATAAATAAAATATTCATTCTATGTAAAAATGTTTTGTAGACCTAAATAAAATATTCGTTCTATGTAAAAATGATTTGTATACATAAATAAAATATTCATTCTATGTAAAAATGTTTTGTAGACCTAAATAAAATATTCATTCTATGTAAAAATGCTTTGTATACATAAATAAAATATTCATTCTAAGTAAAAATGCTTTGTATGCATAAATAAAATATTCATTCTATGTAAAAATGCTTTGTATACATAAATAAAATATTCATTCTATGTAAAAATGCTTTGTATACATAAATAAAATATTCATTCTATGTAAAAATGCTTTGTAGACCTAAATACTATGACTTCTGCGTTCGAAAATTTAAAAAAAATCTATGAATTAAAACATACTAGGGCGTATCCTGAACTTACTCGGTATATATATATATATATATATATATATATATATATATATATATATATATAGATATATATATATATATATATATATATATATATATATATATAGTAAGCGACCTCTACTTCCTGTCTGCTAAGGAGAGTTTATTGAAGAAATTCCACTCAAGAATAAAGTCAAGAAAAATGTTTAATGAGAGTAGGACAAGGAAGAAGCTGGAAAGATGTCATCAGTACAAACTATTCATTTGGTGTTCAGACATGCATATGTGACTCCAGCAAGGAAACACTCTTTGCTTGCAATTTTGTATAGTATAAAATAGAGACTGAAGTTAATTTTCGACGGCTTGTGACAAAATCATTTCAATAAAATGTTTCGAAACAAAATAGTATTTTCAGTTAAAATTATCCAAATATTGCTTCTTTGACTAGCTTTTCACCTAAATAAGGAATAAATGTCCAAACAATTATAAGTATTATTATTACATGGCCAATCTCTATTATTTTTATCATTATTATTTAAAAGAGAAATTCCTATTTATTTACTTGAATAATGTTGGAAGTTTCATTACCTATAACGGTGTTGGACTTAAAAATTCACTAATGATGAAATCCTGCTTGTAGTTTTAATCTTGACCGCGCTCATCCGTTATCTGGCAAGTACTCTCAGCCACCCCTATATATAATATTTGGTTTTTAACCACGTGACAGTACTGGACCAATCAGATTTGGCAGACTGAATCCGCCAACGAATCAGATGTGGCAAACTGGCAAACCTCTGTCTGCGGCATTTCTTACGCTTCACCTGTCAGTATATAAAACATTTGTACATGCGATTTCTTACTCTGTACAAACACTCTGAGACACAAACTATGTATCATAACTTGACTATATAGTTTTCAGTAGCAGAACAACAGTTCTACAATGGATAAATTGTGGTAGACCAACGACAGGGTATAAGTGCAGTAAACCTAGGGAGGCTGCAACTAGGTACAAAATAGTGCCGTCCTATAATTGTATTGCTCAACGAATCTAACAGTTTTTATACCCAGTCAGCATGTTTATCATATTACTGATTGCTATAGGTTCACTGTGACTTCATTTCAGTGTAAATGTATATGAATCACATACCTGTAATATTTCAACATCGATGTCATGAGTCACAGATCACAAACAAAAATGGCGTCCATCAGAACTTGACACTATCGATAAAAAAATTTCTCCGCGAAACACAAGCTACATGAAACTCCAGATTTAATATATGTGTCACGATGGTTCTATGACACAACCACAGAATAGAGAAAAACACATTTCGGATTAAATGTGGTAGTATAGACATGCAATTTGCGCAAGACACGGTACTGAATGTAAAATGTCGAACTTTGACAAGCAAAGTGTGATATAATGACCGATATAGTAATAGTTTAAGCTCATTGACAGAGATTTCGTACAGACATAATGAATATGGGATTAGTTTAAGCTCATTGACAGAGATTTCGTACAGACATAATGAATATGGTAATAGTTTAAGCTCATTGACAGAGATTTCGTACAGACATAATGAATATGGTAATAGTTTAAGCTCATTGACAGAGATTTCGTACAGACATAATGAATATGGTAATAGTTTAAGCTCATTGACAGAGATTTCGTACAGACATAATGAATATGGTAATAGTTTAAGCTCATTGACAGAGATTTCGTACAGACATAATGAATATGGGATTAGTTTAAGCTCATTGACAGAGATTTCGTACAGACATAATGAATATGGGAATAGTTTAAACTCATTGACAGAGATTTCGTACAGACATAATGAATATGGGATTAGTTTAAGCTCATTGACAGAGATTTTGTACAGACATAATGAATATCGGATTAGTTAGTTTAAAGCTCAGTATAATTTGACTCCATGACCACAGGAAGTTTGAGAATATGGATATGAAGGGGTACATTATCGAAAATAGGGAGAAGCTATTCGGTAAAACTTCTGTAATCAGAGAGCAACTAACTCGCCACCACCACATGATCTCCTACTGTCCAAGGTCCAAGGAGCTAAACATTTAACACCAATATCTTAAAACAAACAACATCTCTGATCATATATAAATAGAGACTTCAGATGCTGTAGTAAATGTTCACCCCCACCCCCAACCCCATTATGGTGCACTGCTAGTTAACCCTGAGTCTATGACAATATATATATATATATATATATATATATATATATATATATATATATATATATATATATATATATTACACCAATATAATCTAACAGGTTAGAGAGTCATAAATCATTCCAAGCAGAATCGAACCCATGTCGCGAGTAATGGCAACTATCGCCTAGCTCTCGTGAACAAGGGTCCAAACCAACACCGTCATGCGCTCACCCCCCCCCCCCCCCAAAAGGATGGAACAAGGTCGAAGGTAAGCGGTCGATGTGCACGAGAACTCACTAACTAGGCAAACGGAATTTAACACAGAGCTATATGCACAAACCCACTGGATTTCTATTGAGAAATATATATAAATGGCAGACAAATATAAAATAAAATTCATCTTTAAAAAAATATTACAAAGTTTTACATTTCTATTTTCACGTGGAATTGTCGGATTTTTCCATCTACTGATTTCAGTTTGAATTCAATGTGACGCTACTCTCAATTTTGTAAGTACAACTCGAAATTTCGAAACACAGTAATGCTATCTAGGTATGGCTGAAAATAATAGCTTGTCATTTTTTTTTATATAAAACATCTCTCGGTGAAACAGTCAATATTGAATTACAATTCTGTACAAAATTATGAGTAAGTTTTTGTTTTAAAACAGAAATGAAAGTACTCTGGTTTCCTACACCGTAACCAAAGTCAATGATGATAATAAGCCTCTAACAAGAGAAGCTTGGTTTTATTTGGTTGGAAATCAATTTATATCTCCATGCAACACAATCTAGATAATTCGAATATATTTCGTATCATCGGAATTCAATATCTTAAACCAGTACTTAATAATATTTTTGGGTCAACAATGATGTTTTTCCAAATTCCTCATATACAAAATCATTTTGCGTACAAAATTTTATGCCAAGTAAATGTTTGCAAAATTGCTTATGTACTCAGCTTTCCCAAAACCTCAAATCTTCTGATCCATTTTTTAATATTGGCAAAACTAATTTGTCAAAAAACTCCAGTATATGGCGTACATTTATATTGATGCAGGTATTCGTTTTATTTAAAAATTGCATTATACGATTTGCTTGTTAAAGTTCTATATTTTTCCATAAAAGATCCCCAGCGGTAAAACAATACAAAGATATGTAAACTCAAAAACGATTTCATCATTAATATCACCACATTTTAAGTTATAGCAGTCTAATAACCCACTACCTTACCTAAAAAAATTACTTTTTTTCCATTAACGCTTAATTTCCAACTTTAGCAAAATCGTATAAGACATTGAACCCTGCCTGTAAACCGCCAGCAGTTGGAGAGATTAATACAATCTCATCAACATATAACAAAAGAAATAGTTTGAACATATCTATTTCGGCTCCATCGACACCATTTAACCTCAATCCTTCTTCCAAATCATTTATGTATATTGCAGAAAGAAAAGAGGATAAAAAGTTTCCCTGTCTTACCCCAGAGAAACAGTACAATTTTCACCAAGACTTCCTTATATTGAACTCTCGATTTTACTTCTTTACACTAGATATTATAACATCCACAATGTGCCCTCTAACTCCACATTGAGACAATTTAAACCATTACTTTTTTCTTATAACAGTGTAAAATGCTTTGAAAAAGTCAACACAACAACAGAATAGTGTTAGGAAATTGAACGACGTATTAGTGTTAGGAAATTGAACGACGTATTTCTTCCAGGTTAGTTCCTCAAACATAATCAGTAATTCATCATTTTGTTTGAAAGAAATTTATTTATATCATAATCGTCAAGATTTTTAAAAAAATCAGTTGGATTACTAACTACTTTGATAAACCTCGTAAATTTCGATAAAGGTCAATCAGGGTTATACTCTATTGCTAAACCTTTCAGTAATTGATAACAATGTTTTGCTCTCTTAATCCTGGTATAAAGTTTTAGTTTTCTACCTATCTACAATTTCTTGCAATACTGGTATTTTTACATTCTGATCTAGCGTAGGCCATTTCCTTACGATTGCATCATATATGTCAGCTACAGAGGCATTTAATTTAGAAAAACGTTTTCTTTCTCTTTTCTTTACATTCATCGTTATGCCATGGGATATCATACTTAGTATTGTTAAAGTCAGACTTCCAACAATATGCTCTTAAAATACTAGTAATGGACAAGCAAGCTCATCCATGATTTCACAAACTCATCTAGACGCCCATCACTATTTTGTTTGTCAACAAAAAATAGGTCCATCGATCAATTCCGAACTATAATTTGTTAAATTGTTCTTGTGTCCCATACGTACTTACATTCAGCCCTATTAACTCCACTGTCAATACTGTTCAAATGTGATACATATTAACAGTGTAACGAACACAAAATGGACAGATAAAATAGTTTGATCACCAACTTCAAAAGATGTAAAACTGTCTAATAATAGTTCAGCAGCTACAACATAATCAATTAAACTTTTACCAACACTTCCTGCGTACTTTCTTTTTCCAACTTATTCCCCAATCCGACTCTGCCATTCACGATATGCAGACGAGTTTGCCTACAGAAAGCAATTTTAGAGTAAAGTATGTTTCCTCAACAGTACTTACCTGATCATAATACGTTAGGAGTATATCCACTACATCGCAAATTAAATCTCCCACCTACCCAATCACACACCGAAGCTACTAAAGACGTTCTCCGCGTCTTTTTGCTTGTCTTAGCAACAAAAGCACTAAAATAGCGTCTGCTTGTCAAGGTAGAAATCAGACGAGAGTGGTCTCCTCTTGATAGAGGGAGCATCGCTAAATCCAGTCAATCGTAAGTTACTACTGGAGTAGATGTGCACGCTCATCCAAGGATGTAACTGCGGGAATGGCTTGGAAATGTATGCCCATATGGTGATTGGGTAAGTATTATCGAAGAAACATATTTTACTGTAAAATTTGGGTTCTTCTTCAAATACATTACCTGATCATCGTTTTATCCAGCAGTTGGTCTTATCAACGGTCTCCGACTGTACGTGAAGAAGCTTCGGGTTGTTTGAGATACGGGTTAGGGTTGGCACATGTTTTTTTTTTGCATGGACGCTGTTTGGAAAAAAAATGTCACTCCCGCAAATCCAGCAGACGTAGCGTAGCGCGCGTCACGACGAAGCTGCTGAAAAACCCGGGACGGTATCCTGTTACGCTGCCATTATAAGTTCCACCAGGTCAAACTGAGCCCTTTGGGATGAAAGGTCTCTGATGCAGACGCTAGAGAACATAGTCTCTGACCTCCATCTCACGGCTTGGATGATGTCAGTTAGGGAGCAGTTGAACTCAAAGGTTCTGCTAGTGGTGTCCACCCTAACCTTGCGAGCCAATATGTGCAAGAACGTCATCTGGTCTTGGGTTAGTTCCTTATAAGCAGAGTGGATAACTCAGCGTATCCTGGACGACACAACCTAATTTGTAATATCGTCTTTTCCTTCTTGGAGTGGTAAGAACAAGCTAAATCTCCCTCTTATAATCGGCTCAGTTCGCTTTAGGTACCACTTCACATCACTTAAGGGGTCATATAGATGTCCTTTGGACGAAGAGTCCAAGGAAGACACCGGTTTCAAGATAACAGGACTAATTCCCAATGAGTTGGAACCTGTTCTTGGTAATAAAATTAGGGGTCGTCACGAGAACCGAAGCATCATGGCAGAACTGAGGATAGTTTGAATCGACCGATAAGGCGTCTATCTCACTGATTCTGTCTGTTGTAGCCAGAAGGAATAGGAAGCAGATTTGGTACGAGAGGTGGGTCATGAAGGCCCTGGACAGTGGTTCGAAACCTGTCTTATTCAACCACTGTCAGAACCCACGGAAGAGTTCATTTCGTACAAAGGGCCAAAAGCCTTCGGTCGAGACAGATCAAAGTTCGGAGAAAGAGGTCTTTATTCTGGCCCATATTCTCTCTTACATTATGTGGCAATGTGTCTAAAATCATGAAACGGCAGTCCTTGGTTGTTATGGGAGCAAACTTCTCGAAGAACCAAAGAAGGAAATCAACCATCTGTGGTACCGATGTGTTTATGGGAGAAACGTGTTTCTGCTCGCACCACAGGGAGAAAACTCTATTTCCTTTATATGTTTTCAAACTGGAGGGAATCTTTGCCCGAGAAATTCTGTCCACCACATGTTTGAGAAACGTTTCTTTCTGAGGGCTTCCTTGATATGAGCCACTTGTGTATGTTGATCATCTCTACGTTTGGATGGAAAATATGCATTCACGGTTGTTTGAGCAGGAGAGGAAAATGTACGACTGTCGTAGTAGTATCACTCGGTGTGCTGACTTTATGTGAATGACTCGACTTTCTAGGCTGTGTTTATGTCGTGTGTAGTGTCCTGGATTGTAACTGCGTATCACGTCATCTCCTAGTTTGTGACTGCTGTTCACTTGGTCTGGCTACCTAAGCATAGGTTGAATGGGCCTTGTAGCGTCTGTGATCATGTTGACGTGTTTACAACGAAAGCCAGTTAATTGGGCCATTCTCAGAGGTTCTAACGGTGTTTGACCTATTCTCAGAAGTAGTAATTCATTTGGGTGTGGTTGCAATCTGAGCTTCGGGATCACCAGCGGTGCTATGTATGCTCCCTATATACTAGCAGTATCAGTGCCAGACTCATAATTTCCTGCACTATCATTGTGATGTTTATGCTCATAATAGCCAGTAGAAACCGTTGAACTGATATTAATTTGACTCAGATTCCGACCATATGGCCGAGACTCTTGACCGGAATTAGTAACTTTCCTGCCTTTCAGAACATCAAACCAATCCGGAAATTCGTCATGGATAACTTTTCTATTGACCATAAGACAAGCTGGATACTTCATTGACACATGAATGCGCTGACCGACATTGTATCGTGCTGTTTATATTTGTGCCACGACCTCTTTCTGGCTTCCACTATCTTTTTCGATGTAAGGTACACCTTTGAGCCCATATGCACTCCATTGATCTACACGATGCGCATTTCTAAATGTATGCGTGAGTGGGTCATTTTCCAGTTCATAATAAGCATAGTCTTTCACGATCCACAAACAGTTTTCATGCCTATTTGTA
Source organism: Margaritifera margaritifera (assembly GCA_029931535.1). NCBI lineage: Eukaryota > Metazoa > Mollusca > Bivalvia > Unionida > Margaritiferidae > Margaritifera > Margaritifera margaritifera. Next base: position 386,807 of record JAQPZY010001418.1, read on the forward strand.
CGTAGACTTTTAAACACATAATTCCTTCAACGACTGCGTGCCTCTAAATTGATGGCATGCACATCAGTAATTTGAGTTTTGTTTTCTTGTTCATCAATACGCAACTCTGCATGTTCAACCCTCATATATCTTAAGTTCATACGACTGACCATTGCACCTGTATCATGCTGAGCACATTCAATGCTTGATAACTTTGTAAAAAATATTGAACGCTTGTAATCAATTGACAATGAGACAAAAGTAGAAATGTCAAGATTACCTTGAGAGCATTCGCCCCTCCACTACCAGTAATTATCTCACGTTTCCTCTCTCCAACGATCTGAAATCTGTCATCGACATCAGGAGGCACAGGGGCGTCTTTCCCGCTCGTGGAAAAAGGGGAGTATCTATTCCAAATTAAAATAGAACAATCACCAGCAGGTAACCTATCCAAGTTTTGCGAGTCCTGCCATCTGGTTCTTGAAGCCTTTGTACCACCACTCATTGCGATCCCAATCTAAAATTAAAAATTCCAAATCAGAATGTTTTAAGACATTTACGATGCTCGTTATTATCACCGTTTCCGAACTACCCGCCAGCAATCGTGTGACAGAATAGTTTATTTAGCTTTAAACATATAACATGTTTGTAGTTATGCTGCGATGATTATAAAATAGATGTGCTTTCAGAAGAGGAGATGGGTGCCATATTTGGAGGTGTACATTGTTCAATGTTTGATGAAGGCAGAAAATCTTTCCTATTGGTACAATATATGAAAGAGGGTTTGCCAAGGATATAGGAACAAGCACATTACAAGCTTTTCACGCTAATTTTCCAGATAAATATATCCGAGATTGGTTTATTGTCTGATTTTATACTTTTGTCATAACATAAAAGATAGTGTAGCCGTGATACTGAAATGAAGAGCGAAATTATGGATACTATCTGTCCATACGTTCGTGTGTTCGTCTTGATATCGGATAGCGTAATCCACATCTGCTGTAAACGGAATGGACTTCAAGACGCGAAATATAGCCAATTAAAGGCTAGAGGTATATGGATGTACAGAACGGTTTTATACTTTCGATCTACCCCCAGGGTGGTACAGGAGCTGATCCAGGAATATTGTTTAGGAGGGACTGGCGAGGGTCCAGAGGACGAAGCCCTGGGAAGCTTCTTCGTTTTAAGTGTTTCCAGGACATAAGTTTGACCATCTAACTGTAAAGAAAACTTACTTTAGGACACATTCCAATTGTTTCGTGCTGATCTTTTTTTTTTTTGCGGGGGGGGGGGGCAGTCTTCGCCCCCCTTCCCCTTTCCCATTCTACGGCTGTGGCATAACTGGAAAGTCAACAGGGACTTGATCGGGTGTAAGAAAAGGTTAATTAGGTCATGCGAGGTATAAATATTGTTTTGTTTGCTGCAGGTTGACCTATTTATTTATTTATTTATTTATTTACAGCTGCTATATTATGTTTCCAATGCGCTGATTCTACAGACAAGTCAAATTGCCAGAATTACCGTCGGATGAAAAAGTCCAGAATTTACTATCAGGATAAACATGAACTAAAATACAACGTGAAGAACTGCTCGTATACTGACAAGTGTGTTATCGAGGAAATATCAACCAGAGGTACAGACTAAGATTGCAGCTGTTGCTTTTGTTCCTTTCTCTCTTCGCCTTCTGAGACCTTTTATCTTGTTCTCCTTTCTATTTGTCTTTTCTTACTGTTTATGTTTCAAAGTTGTTTCCGTCTTGTTCTTTCTTGCAATCCATGCCGACTTCCATCATAATCGTCGTCAATCTCATCCACGTCGTGGCCATCGTCACCTTCTTATTCTGTTAAAGTTGATGACATGGTTCAACACCGAAAAAAGTACTGTTGTTTTAATAGTTGACATACATACATACATACATACATACATACATACATACATACATACATACATACATACATACATACAAACACACATACATACATACATACATACATACATACATACATACATACATACATACATACATACATACATACATACATACATACATACATACATACATACATACGTACATATATACGTACATACATACACCACTTACTAGCTATCCATCGTCTATCTCTATTATTTATGTTTGATACTAAAGTTGTGTACGAGTATGAAAAGCGAAGAAACACTCATATTTAAAAATTTCATATTGACTATTATTTCTCAGTGAAAGAAAGTCGATAAAATATTACAACTAGTGTGCTGGGATGTGCTGCAGAAAACCGTGTAAGAAGTTATTGCCAAGACTAAGAGACTTTTGAATGAGGAGAACCCTAAAACTTGTAACTAAACAAAGTTAGAGGGAAAGAGTCTTTGTAGCAAATGCAGTCGATATCCTATTTTAAATTTTTTTGACCTAATGAAGAAGTGAGCCAATTCAAACTTGTGAGATTGGTTACAAAATGTGGCTAAATTAGCCAATCATTTAGAAATATAAAAGTAGTTGAAACATGTTTATTTGCATTTACAACTAATGGGGTTGACTTTATAAGTTCTCACAACATCAAATAGAGTCCTTCTCCCTATAAGGTAGGTGATAAAATATACATGTATTAAATTTGAAAAGTGTCACCATTATTTATAAACTGAGGACTTAAAACTAAAATAATCATGTGAGATACAACCGTACTTAAGTGTATTTCCCGCTAATAACTCCTGATCATAAGCACTAATACCAATATCAATATATATTGATACCCTTGAACATAATCTTCAAACAAGACTGAAAGTTTGCTCTTTTGAGATGCAGAAATGATAGGATGGTATATCAGGTTTCACCACAGATGATTCTTGCGCATGTTGTTTGCTCAGCTAGCACTGGTTTGCGGTTTACAAGAAATAACATTTCCGTATTCTTTGTAGGTGATGTCCAAGCGTACATCCGGGACTGTTCCGATGGAAAAACCTTTTCCTTCAACCTTACTAAGTTTCAGAACCTTCCAGCAGACAACCAAACCTCGTGTGCATATCAGAATAACCAGCTTGTGTGTATAACGCTCTGTCAGAAGAATGATTTTTGCAATGGTCCCAACTCAGCTTCAACTCAAATGATGTCATTGTTACTAATGTTACTCGCTATTGCTACGTCATTTGTTCTGTCACGTTGATTTCTTCGTTCATGATATATATTCTTTGCTGTGTTATCTCCGACCATTTCCCTTTTGTTAAACATGCTTGCATTTTGATGTTTAAGTTAAATATGAAATGACACCACTAAACAAAAAAACAGACTCAGCAAAAAATGTTTAGATATCAAAAGACGTCGCAAAGCAGGTCTGAGTCTCTAACACAAATATAAACTGATATGTCTCGGTGGTCACAAAACTGTCCGAGCACAATAAACTGAATACAGGCTCAAAACTCCGAAAGGACAACTCATCCTTAGAGTCGCTTGATATCATTGACTTTTATGTTGAATACAAGCAATTAGATAATGCCAAAATTTGTGTGCATTCTAACCTAACTCGGAGCAAAGTGAAATACAAGCAATTAGATAATGCCAAATTGTTTTGCATGCTTACCTAACTCAGAGCAAAGTGAAATGCAAGCAATTAGATAATGCCAAAATTTGTGAGCATTCTAAACTCACTCAGAACGAAGTGAAACACAAGCAATTAGATAATGCCAACATTTGTGAGCATTCTAACCTAACTTGGAGCAAAGTTACAGCAGGCTAAGACCTTCCATCTTTGCAACTACTCCAGAAAATGAACAGACTGGTTTTATTCTTTAAAGTGGTGAACTGATTAGTGCCAGGATTGCCAGCAGAAAAATATTTGACCACAATTAAACGTATCAGAGTAAAACCGGAAATTACTAAGATTACTGCACCAAAAATATTATTGAAAGACGGGTTATAAACATCGATCGATATTTTAATGGATACAATTTGGAACACCGAACAGCTGAAACATTCATTTCTTGCGAAAATAACATTGGAATGGAACTCTATCTGGATAACTCTGTAGTGCATAGGGCTTCTACTTGTGTCACACTACACCTGTAGTGCAAACAACTCTCTCTCTCTCTCTCTCTCTCTCTCTCTCTCTCTCTCTCTCTCTCTCTCTCTCTCTCTCTCTCTCTCAGTGTGTTTATGCCGAAAAGGTCCAACACCGTACCGAATACAGATACAGAGAGATTCAGCAGATATCTGGCACTTGAGCACGAGTTCATTTTGTTGTGCTCTTACAGTTTCGTGACTTCGGGGTCAGATGTCCCCAGATTGCTATTGACTTGTAAGATTATTAAAAATTAGTAGTTGACCTTTCGACTTGGCGCGGGGAATGTCAATCACGTTTCGCATAACAAATATTCCAATGGCCAGCTGACCAATCTTTTCACACACGCATGTGTAATCGTTTGCCTGGCTGCATTTTAAAGTTGCAGAACCGACTAGCTCAACTAGACAACTGGGCTACATAATATGTACAATTTCAGACATTTATAACTCCAAATATTTTGTCCAATTTTTTTGAACGTTTCACAACTTACTTAAATGTATTCTGTCAATCACCATGAGTTTTTATTCAAAGATAAAAACGCTGATTTGAAATGTATTATTATTGAACAGAACGGAAGTTTTATTTTTTATTAAAATTTCAGATCACACACAGGTGGCATATGAAAAAAGCAGGATTAAGGGGTGGCAAAGTGTGTTGCGATTATGCTGAAGATGCAGAACATTTTTATTTCAAGGCAGAAAACGTGAATATGTAATTTTTGGTAAAACAAAAAAAGAAAAAATCATCATTTACATCGATATATCTAAGAGTCAAGTTTTACAATCTTCTAATTGGAGTGTACATTGCTTATAACAGGTAAATATAAAATTCATACTGAAAAACAATCAAATAATGTATAATATTTAACATAATATCATGCTGTTTCTTTACATAATGAGTGACACACTACATTTTAATATTATTTTAAAGTAAACGTTCTATCTTGTTGAAAACCTTGTAGTATTTTATTTTTCTTTAACATGGTTTAGAATTTATTATGATACTAAAATATATAAAATTGATTGGTCAGTGCCCAAGTATCTATTAGTTTGTAAAATCAATGATCTATCATAATAGTGTGACCAGCCTCAACACAGGTCTACATTGATACTCGATGCAGGTCAACATTGATACTCAACGCAGGTCTACATTGATACTCAACACAGGTCTACATTGATACTCGATGCAGGTCTACATTGATAGGTAAAAACATTATCTTATTTATAGCCTCTTCCTAATTTGTTTTTCTAAATCTTATTAATGAAATAATATCAAATATTACGCAAACTTTTAATGCATCAATATTACATCCGTTGATTCCAACTAGCTTAAATCTAGCCACATACAAGAGATCGTGTGTTTCGGGGATTGACTAAGATAATTGTAAAAACAAAACTGACAGCGAACAGTGCAAAACTAGTTTTTTAACTAGCCTAAGCGCTTTCGACCCTTACTGAGTCTTTGTCAATAGCAAAATTACGAAACAGGGACAAACAAGACAAACAATAAACACCAAGAAAAGAGTATCGATAAGCCAAGGATAAAAAAACAACTACGGGCCTTTAAAGCTGAATCATAAATAAATCGTATAGAGACGACCACCTGCCATGAAATTCATCCACAGGGTTATTTTGTTTGCAAGATAATTTTCAAATTCAATCGCTCTCTTTAAAGTTGCTTGGAATTATTCAAATATTAGATTTTGCTTATAATTTTTTTTTTTTTTTTTGCAAATGTAATATTTCACAAGATTTAAAATAAAGTTATTAAAGTTATTTGCTAGCTGAATTTCCCACGATTACATTTTTGAATAAAGGTCAAGATTTAAATCAAAATTAACTTTATTACATTCGAAAGATATATGGTATATTATTTCTTTTACCAGTTTACAATAGCTACCTTTACCTGTTTACAATAGCTACCTTGACCTGTTTACAATAGCTACCTTGACCTGTTTACAATAGCTACCTTGACCTGTTTACAATAGCTACCTTTACCAGTTTACCCACATTTACCTGAATCTTCTCTACCTATCCTCCACAGAACCGGATTTGTAACTAACATTTTAACATTTTATGTAATTTGTTTTCATGAAAATTTTTTATATCTCTGATTTTCTTCAAAAAAGAATACGAAAGTATCTACTCTTCAAGAGAGAAAGGGTGTATTTTTTCTCCCATTTTTGAATTTTAGATATCATGTTTGCATCAGATAAAATATCATAATATATTTTGCATTCTTTTCTTTTTCCAATTTAGTAAGACACATACAGCTGCTACATCTAAACTGTTTACTACTTTCCTCACTTCATTGTGTCAAACATTTACAGCTCGAGGGCATTCTTGCTGTAATTTTGAAGAGATCTAAAAATGTTCCTCTCATCTGACACTTTGGTTTCAAGTCTATAAGTGAAAATACCTCATCTTCTTTATCAAATAAGTCTGTACAAATATTTTGAATGCCACTCTTAAACTAACATTTATATAAAATATTATCAATGTGCAAAATTTACCATGCATCCAAATTGTACAAAATAAAATATGGTCCTGGTTTAATTTTCTTCGTGAAAGATAATGAAGCACATTACACATAATCAAGCAAATAAAACATCCGTTTAAAATAGATTTAAGGTCATATTCAAATTATCAGAAATAAACTCATTTCCCAGTGTAACAGTTTTGGAAAAAACAAGGCTTGCCAAATAACTCCATTTTTATTTCTTTTCCAACATTAGTTTCAAAAATTGTAGCTTCAACAATTTGTGTAGTTATATATATATATATATATATATATATATATATATATATATATATATATATATATATATATATATATATATATATATATATTACTAAGTTTATCAGAATTGTCAACTAAAATAAATGGTATTTCAGCATCTTCACAAAATTTGCTTACTCCTTTATAATATCTGTAATATTAAATATCTCGTTTTAGACTCATTTCTCAATTTCATAATTCTTTTATTTGTGAAATTGCTTCTATCTAAACAAAAAAAAGATATTTTGTTTATTTCCCTCCTGACCTTAACGTCAAAATTTTAATTTATTTCATTTTGTAAATGATTAATTTCAGTTTCCAGTTGACACTCTCTTTCATTTAGCTTCCATTTTTTATTTGCATCAAATTTAATAGTATATTCTCTTATCAAGAGAAGAAGAGTTTCTAAAAAAAATGTCAGTCATTAATGTTTAATTGATCATTACGAAAAAAAAAAATTCAAATAAAATACCATTCTACTGTAGAAGTACTGACTTCAGAAGAGTTTTCTATTTGAATAGACCGATACCTGTTTTCCACGGTCCAATTTGAAATAATCCCCGAGCACGCTAGAGCGAGGGAATTATGTAAATATGTGTAACATTCAACATAGGCATTTACCTTTAAAAATGGATACCTCTTTTGAAGTAATTGTTCGATTCAAACATGACAAATAAACAAAATTCCTGATTGTTTTCAACAATTTGACTCTCTTACCCTGTTTTATAGCATACGAGCGTCATGCTTAACCATTCGCTGCTCACTCATGTGATGACGTAGGACTGCTACGCCATACAGAGATTAATTTTCAGTTTCTTATTCTGCACAATTTTAAAATCATGTCTATTTAATAAAATACAAACTCCTCTAGCAGTAGAAGTAAAATCAAGTCTATTGAACAGAATACAAACTCCTCTAGCAAGTCTACTGAACAGAATACAAACTCCTCTAGCAAGTATACTGAACAGAATACAAACTCCTCTAGCAGTAGAAGTAAAATCAAGTCTATTGAACAGAATACAAACTCCTCTAGCAAGTCTACTGAACAGAATACAAACTCCTCTAGCAAGTCTACTGAACAGAATACAAACTCCTCTAGCAAGTATACTGAACAGAATACAAACTCCTCTAGCAAGTCTACTGAACAGAATACAAACCCCTCTAGCAAGTCTGCTGAACAGAATACAAACTCCTCTGGCAAGTCTACTGAACAGAATACAAACTCCTCTAGCAAGTCTACTGAACAGAATACAAACTCCTCTAGCAAGTCTACTGAACAGAATACAAACTCCTCTAGCAAGTCTACTGAACGGAATACAAACCCCTGTCGCAAGTCTATTGAACAGAATATATTGAACAGAATACAAACTCCTCTAGCAAGTCTATTGAACAGAATATATTGAACAGACTACAAACTCCTCTAGCAAGTCTACTGAACAGAATACAAACTCCTCTAGCAAGTCTATTGAACAGAATACAAACTCCTCTAGCAAGTCTTTTGAACAGAATCCAAACTCCTCTAGCAAGTCTACTGAACAGAATACAAGAGGAGTTTGTTTGCTGTTTAATAGACTTGATTTAACGTAAGATTCTAACCTTTGACTAATAAGAATATCTCGAAGACAAATGGTGTCATAGTTCTTTCTTGTTTGAGAATGAAAAACATCCTATTTATAATTAATCAGGCCCTGACAATTCTGAGAATACATTCATACTGATGCAGCCAATTTCAAAGGTAAAGTTTACACGAAAACTTGTTATTCATTTATCCATTTGAGAGAAAAGAAAAAAAAAACAGAAATAGAGCTGATTAAACAATAAAAGAGATGATAAAGGACGGAAGAATAAAAAGAACAACATCAATTCGTTTCGGTTGTCATCAAACTACACATCTGCATATTAATAATCCTTAATCAGGGATCATTAATGAAACAGAATCTGGACATTATGTTCCGAAAGGTTCTAATGTGAAAGATTCCTGTTGTAATATTTTAGGTAAATAAATATATTGTTTATTTAAGAAGAATAAAAAACCTTCTAAGTAATAACTCTGTCTATATTTGAATTGTTTCGGTGTTTACAAAAGTGTAAATAACCACAAAATTATAACACTCTTAATGTATTACCTAGTACATGACCATTGTATGACAATGAAAAGAAGAAACAAATATTATATCAAGAATATGCACAAGGAAACAACTCTTGATTTTAAAGTATCTCTATACAAGAATTACTCCCCTTTTTAATCTCACCTTTTTGTGTTCTGTACAACATCTATATATACTGAAATAAATTCAAAAGAGGTTTTTACCTCATTTGGCCGTAAGGGCAATTGAGCTTATCGTTTGACATTTCGTCCGTCGTGCGTCGTCTGTCGTCCGTCTGGCGGCGTCAACAATTGCTTGTTACCATTCTTGAGTCCATATTTCAGAGCCGACTTCAATAAAACTTGGAATATGGGTTTATATCATCAAAATCTCAGATGAATTCGATAATGACCTAGAGGCATACATATTAATGAATTGATTTTGCACCTGATTGGCTAACCTTGTTCCCACTCTGGAGGTCATATTTCTGGTCCGATTGTGATCAGCCTTGAAATATATGTTCATTAGCAATAAGATTTCTCATGAGTGTGATACTCAGTAAGATCCACGCATATTAATGATGTGATCGTGCATCTGATTGGCTGAGTTTGTTACCACTCTGGAGGCCGTATTTCTTATCCGATTTTGGTCAAACTTGGAATATATGCTTTATTTTATCCTAAGTCGTGAATTACTGTATTTTCCAAGTAAAATAATTTTGATATTTCACTGGAGGGAAATAATTTAAATCCAATAATGGGCAAGTATTTTTTTTCTTTCGGAATTTTCTTTTTTCTGCTGATTTACCTTGAATTGGGAAGGAGCATTATGTTACTACTGATATTTTCTGTTTTAATATACACAAAACAGAGCAGAACATAAACGGTGAACTGCTGACATTATCGCGCGTGATACAGTAAGAAATCTGATACATGGCGCCGTTTCTAACTACATTGATGAGGGAAGAGCCAAAGTTATCGAAGCGTTGCCCAGCACTACGTGTTTGTGCGAAAGGGCGTTTCGTTTAAAACCAGATTGTTCGACATAATCAACAAGAATGTGCTACCTCCTGTCAGGTCACAGGCGGTTATGGACTATTGATCGGGCAACCCAACGAAGTTTTAGCGAAATCAGCTGAACTCTGCCTTCTGGTGCGTGACCACATTGTTGGCCACCATCTATTTATGCCAACAATCAAAACGTCACCATTGTATAAAACGCAGATGTGCAGCTTTTATCGATTTCATATTTATTACCAGACGAGAAAGATCTTTAATCAGATGCGATGAGCCCTTCCGCTCCAAACATGATGGGACGCATTTAACAACGCTATCAACATGGATGCTTGTGAGAACGTTTGCAATGAGTTTGATGTGGATAAAACTCTGATTGGCGACAGAAGCAAGGTAACAAATTTTTTTAAAAATTTTAAAAAACACGGCCTGGGCACACTATATATTGGTGCCAACAATACTGGATTTTATGGACTTACATCCCCTACGTGGGGCAGAGTTCATTATACGTTTACAGGACCGACAACCAAAGAAGCATGACAATTTGAAAATAGTGCACAATACGATGGGCTGAAAACAGCTTTGTGTATTTCATGATGTTCAAGTCGCAAGGGTTTAGTGTTCGGACATATGTCTGGGCAATTCTAGGCGCGCAAGGTCAAACGCAGACCTCGATACTAGGAGTAGGGGCCGCCTTTGACGCTCAACAGTTTCTTTTGCAAACGTCGAAGTCAATACAAAATTTCCAGGACGTGCTCCAGTATGTCAGGAGCAAACAAGATTACATCGTTGCGACTAGGCACCAACGCTGATGTTAATGCAACAAGGCAGCCCGTTGTCAGTAATTCAGACTTTTCAAGTAGCACAACGCAACAACCGCAACCGACAAAGCGTGAGAAGACCGACTTTGACCCGCCTTTGCAAGACATGCCTGCACAAACCAGCACCACACAAAAAGTAGAGGTAGAGCCTGCGCGCAACGAAGCCGACGGCCACGATGTTAATAAAACAGCACTAGTTGTGGCTGGTATTGCGTCGAGGTTTGAGGTCATCTGGTTTCTCCGTTGTCGAACGACTACACACTGTCCTAGCGTTCGTTATGCTGTCTGCGAGTGCTATTGTGAGAATCGAAGCGATAATTATGCCCTGTTCGCGGAAGAGGGTTGGCAATCACTTGGCGAGTGTTGTGTCCGTATGGAGGATCTGGCTGATAGTCTCCCGAATCCTGGACATTTGGCTGCGGAGGTCCTCTCGGTTAATGCTGGCGGTCTCTAGCCACGGCTTGCGTTCGTCTTCTAGCTGTTTAATGCGATCTCGTACCTCCTGGCTCATCTCCTTGCTTTCCTCTTTGTTTAGTCTCGTATCGTTTTCCACCCGGATCAGCGTTTTAGTTCCTACGATGATGTGGTTATCGAGCACTGCATACTTCGCGAGGTTATCCAAAAGCGCGCCGCGTGAACTCAGAGCCGCCGCGTTGAAGCCCAGGATCTATCGCATCGGGAAGCTGTCAGGTTCCTGTGGCACCGCTTCTTCAAATGCTGTGTCCTCGGATCCCGCAACAGCGAGTAGTTCGGGATGTGTCATTGTATCTACGTCGGCTGATATCACTTCCTGAGCCGCGGCGAGCGTTCTCCGCGATTCGGCTGATAGCTGCTCCTCTATGAGACCTAACGCTCGGACCAAATTAACTCCCACTTGTCTTTGTAGCGCAGATGGGGCCAAAAATTTACTTGGGTCGTTTTTATATGTTAGTAAAATCCAGTTCCGCCCCGACTTTACTGCGAGGGCTCCGTCTTGCTTCGCCATAAACTTGAGATTGACGGTGCGTTTCCAGAAAAGCCAAGTGTTTTGAGGTACGCATCGAACACGGTTTTGTATTGTTCTAACCCCCTTGTGGATACATCTTCTAGCTTCCACCCAGTTATCACCTCGCTCCCGCTGGCTCAAGAAGGGGTTTCCGTCTATAGCTCTTCTGTCTCATTGACTTCGGTGGAGAGTGTAATTTCATCTTCCTGGGGTATAGCATCTTCACGACCGCCAAAGTCGGTCATTTCATAGTCTTCAGCCATGTTTTAACAAGCACTAGTGAGACACAACGACAAATCGTAACATATTAAAAGAAGTACACGTGAACTCCAATAGCACCAAACTTGTTAAAACTTAAGCATGTCTCAATACCTAAACAAACACGATACATTCCGGTCCCTCCGCCGCGCGCTTAGTGTAAAGGGAATCCGGAGCACCGTCGTTGTGACTAATAACCCAAGCACCACAGACTACAACCATCAGCTTATTGTCAGATTTCCAAACCTCACCAGCAATAATGTCATTGTGTCCAGTAGGCTGGCATTTACAATTGCTTTGAGCAGCGACTCACCAGCGCCGGACGCAAACCGTACAAATGTAAAAACCTCGGCCTCGCCATCCTTAAAAAGATCAATGTTAAGCGTGAAGGAAAAGAATTATGTTTGGGGCGTCTACAAGGATCTCTGGCTGACGAAATAAGAGCGGACTAACTACACTGTCGCTATACGTGTCGGCGCTGCCAATGCCGTCGCTGATACCCAGAAATGCGTCTATCGCTAACGCGTTTGGGAACCGCTTTTTATTGTCGCTCAACTTCGAGCTGTAAATGATCACATGCCATACTACCAGTCCTTGCAGACCACCTCACCTTTGAGCTGATGTTTAACGACTACGACAGGGTAATCCAGAGCACTAATAAGGGGGCGAGCTTTATCATAAGCGTATTTCCCTGGAGAACGACATTGTGACCCACGCAGAACTCGCAGGCATGACCAGGCAGCAGTACATGGGAAAAATCTTGTACACCCAAGTGGTGCGCCGTCGGTCGCAGGATGGTGATGAATACGAAAGACGATACTTGGAACATTAACCTGAATACTCCCGTAAAAAGCATGAAATCGATATTTTGGCCTTTCTAAGATTCGACAAAGAGCGCTGAGTTCGCGCGTGATACTGAGTATTTCTACAACCCCTGTATTAACAAAGTGTTGGTGGCTATGCTGGGCATCCCAAACCAGATCTTTGCCCATGGGCAGGCGAGAGACCAGCAGTGGGAAGAGGCCCTAAAATAATGTCGAGGGAGTCTATCAAGGACGCGAAGTTGCCGTCGATTGACGTTAGTGTCTTTAACCAGAACCGGTTCGCACTTGTCATCGATATGAGGTCTACGGAAGAATACACGCTCCACAGGTCAAGAAGACGCGTCAAAAACGTGAGCGAAGGCTTAATGCTGCAAACTGAATAGACGGCCCAGGCCGCAGGTGTGTTTATCATGTACTTATACATCATCATGCTCAAAGTAAAAAATGGCCTATTCGCATCGGTCATCTACTAACCAGCACAAGTGCGACGATAAACGTAGGTGCAATGCGAGCTTTCATAACTTGCAGCCACACTGCACCATGATCGTCGGTCACCGCGGCTGCGGCAAGAGCGTGTTTGCATGCGAACTGCTCGAATCGGCATTTAAAGGCCAATTCGTTTGTATTGTCATCATCTGCCCTACTATACGCCTAAACAAAGCATTCGATATGCCATGGGCCCACGGCAAAAGAAAACGAGGCAATATCTCTGGTCAGTCCTGAGGGCTATAAGTTGAATGCCCTGCTTTGTGCACTAGATGAAATATTCGAGGAAACCACCACACTATTTCTACTCGACGATTGCGCCTTTCTTTCTGGCGTCCGGCATAAGGAAACGACCTTATTAAGCATTAACAGCATTAACGTATGGGTCATAACAAAAGTACGCTAAACCCAAAAGAAGCCGACACCGAACGCGAACGACAGGGCTATGGAAGAATTCTTCTCGATTACCTCCATGTGTTGCTGCGCGCCGAGCAGCATGCCGAAAAGACATGATGATGTCGGTGCCGCAACGCGAGAGTACTACATGGTGACCGGTGGAAAAACAGACTACGTCCCGCAGGCTGGCAATGAGCCTAAAACTTACTGACTTTTACACGCCCTCACCCGAGTAGCAAAAATATGAAATGATGTTTTTGTCGTCGAGGAGATCGCCGCCGTCGGCTATACTGCTTGTAAATATTTCTAACTTGGCAAGTGCAGGCATTATTTGCGCTGTTGAATTGCAGCGTGAGCTGTTCGTTTGCAGGTAAAAAAAAAACTATCGGAACGACAAAAAAAGGCAAACTGCTAAACTTGCTAAAACCATGAAACACAATGGATATTAAGCTTGCGACGATATACTACAGCCCGCGAGGTTGTGGAAGGGCGTGGCAGCGGTCATAAAGCTATCAAAAGCCGCCAAAATGCACGAGGTTGGACTATTGGAGGTGGTCGTCGATAATCCATACCTTGCGCGGGGTTTTGACGGTAAGCCTCTGGGAGCAGTGCACAGTAATTTCATAGCCAAAACGCCATTCTGTGCTCTTTGCAGAAAGGACAGCGCTTTCATCGGCTGCAATTGTCACCTCGACAATGTCGCTTAGCACAAGCTCTCTCTGCTCGTTTGTCCTTGGAACTGTAAAAAAGATATTCTGGCGCCGGCTGTCCTGTGTGTAGTACAAGAATGGGACCGGCGTGTCTGAAAAGTTTTTTTTTTTTTTGACGCTTGAATAGTAGTTGCTGGGCCCTGTCCCGCACCGCTGTGCGGAAGACCACGAGTATGCCAGCGGGCTGCCACTGCTCCAGAATGGAACTCCTGTCGCCACAGGCGGGAAAGGCTTTGCGCATATCCTGACACTGGACACTATCAGATTTGAGTCACATCCTCTTTTTTACATTTTGAAGGACCTCGTTCTCTAACCCTCGCGTTCCGCGAACCAGTGCAGCCAGTCATGCGGCAGATCTCTGGCTATGGGTGAGGGTTGGCTTTGGTCACCACAACAGACAACTTAGCCACTCGAGAAAGGTCTCGAGAATGTGGCGGGGGACTGTGAAAATCTCGTTTCAAAAAATAACTCGTGGAATGTATTTCTGGCTAATACTTTCTGGTGTCCATTCTTTTTCGCCGTTACAGCGAAAGAAACTATGGTAGGATTGTGAGCCGATATTGTCTCCATACTGACACGGCATCTCTTTTGCGAGTCGGTGGGTTGGGTTAAGAACAAGCGGGTTGCGGTCATGAAAGACGGCGATTGCTCGTGTCGTTTTGCCAGAGTCTCCTCCGCCGCTTATATAGGAAAGGCGGTACGTTGCCAAAGGATCGTCGGCCCTGGGAGCTGTTGAGTCTGGCACTTCAGTTCTGAACAAGTCCAATAGTTGGGCTTGGGCATGTCGGCTGCGCTGTCATTGGGGGCCAGGAACGTTTCATCCTTAACATGCCAATGTCGCCAGAAATGAGTACTGTTGTCGTTTGACAACATTCTGTGCACACTATGGCGGCTCATTCGTAAAAGATCGGTTTGGCCTTTGCATTTGCTCGAACGTTATCTAGTCGAGCCAAGTGCTCAGGCTTGATGTAAAAAGAGTCAGTTGCAAGCCGTACGGCCTCAGTAGGAAACCTTTGCAGCATTTTGATAAGGTTAATGCCCACGTAGCCAGGCATGGAAGCCTGGAGTAGCGTGTGCCTCAGCTGTGAGCTGGCGTTCCCAAGGGGCGAATTTTCATAATCAACAAAAATGAGTTGCGAATCAAACATTTCGTCTGTCGAAACGACGGGGAGGGCCGCAAGAATAGCGGTTACACGTGTGGGCATAATGTCAAGGCCGCCAAGTACGAGTGGGTCGTCCTCTTCGATGCGATACCACACTCCGTGCAAGGATACATTCCACCACCCATGTGATGTCGCTGTGCGTGTACTTTGCAATATTCGTTTATGCAACTCATGTCAGACGTCTCAGTACTTCCCAATGTGATTCATGCGCAATTGTTTTCCCCAATGCACGTTAATATGTATACGTAGTTACCTCAGAAGTTGCGCATCTCTAAAGGAAATATTTTAACAAGTCAAATATTATCCTTAAAATTAGCGTTGTTTTAATTGGGAGCTAAAGTATATACGCTCTTGAGACCCGAGCAGGCGAGGGGGGTTGGCCGGCGCTTACGTCTCTAGAGAGGCTACCCAAAAGATAAGAATATTCTTTAAACATATCTAGTTTTTGTGTTGTTGGTTGGGGGAGAGACGGAACTTTTTTAAAAGGAGACCTGTGTGTTTTGGGCTGTCTTGAAAGTGAGGAAGAATAAAGGAAGGCTCGGCGCGGCCGGATAGCTTTGTATGTTCGCACACCCTGCTGTAACATTTACAGTCCGCATAAGTCGGGGCAAAAGTACATACAATTTGTCCGATCTTGCTGACACTACAACTTTGCTACCATTCACTTTACAACAGTGTAATAACATAAAGCTCATAACTATTGGTCTTTTTCTATCGCTTTTTACATAAAAATTCAATTAAATTAAGTCGACAATGGCTTTAAAAAGCTTTAATGAATTACATTTATCTTACCAACTGCCTTTTCATTCTGCAAATATAGTATCATATATTTTTATTCCTTTTATTAAATTCAGACCACCGCAATAAACAACATTCATTCTTATGTTCCGTTTGTGAATATATTTTTCATCTTAATTGTCACCATCAAATGTCTCCACTTTACTCGGCACTAAATAGCCTTCATGTGTTGTGCCGTAATAAATCAAACCAAACCATCATCATCATCATTATCATCATATACAAATGTCATATTCAAATATATTCTTCTATTTTTCATACACAAGGATATCATGACAGTTCTACATGCATACATATATATATATATATATATATATATATATATATATATATATATATACATACATATATATATATATATATTCTTATCTATAATCTCAGTGATCAATATCAAGTGTCTATAACATTCCATCATATCATCATCATTATCATCATAATTATTGCCGTCGTCGCCAAATTACTATTTTGCTCATTAAACGTTTGCCTTCTAATTCTTTCTTTCCTTTTTCTAATATTTCTTTTAAGTCCTTTGCAATAATTCGTGTGTAAAATGTCCCTTTTTTCTTTGCTTCTTGCCCCAACTGGTAAAACAATTTTTGCAACGCTGATTTTAATTAATATCTATGCTAATTAAAGGCCAGTGCATTCTTCTAAAATCCAATGGGTCAATTGTTTTTGCTTTCTCTACGTCTTGTCTCCATTAGAGACGTTTCCCAAATTCATTTGGTATTCATGACTTTGCACATGGTCTCTCTCACAATTCCTAATTCTTGAACACATGCAATGTATTTGACCATACTCATATTGAAAAAGGTTTTAAATCTGTGCGAGATCTTCTTAATAAAAAAAGTTCTTAAATCTGTGCAAGACTTTATCAAGAAACCCGCGTATGTTTTGTTAAAGCTTGTAAATATCCACATACCGTTTTGTAAATAACGGTGATAAAAACAGTATATAAGTCAATTTGAACCATTAAATATCTTTGCTCATCTGTATTCTCCAGTTGATTCATTAGTTCAAGTATGACAGTGGGGTGGCTTGCAATCCCCAATCTCCCTCCCCAATTAACCATAAGAAAGTTGATGAATCCTGTCCCTGGAGGTGGCTAGCACACAGAAAAATGGCTGCCCCCAGGAATTGACAAACCAGAGAGTGCAGCTGGGCTTTTGCTAAAATTTATGACAAAAGCTCAAATATATCTTTTTATCAATGTACATCAGCTGCACTAATTGCTATAGTATCAGCTGCCATTATAACAACAGCATACACAATCAAGACCGTGAAAATAGCTAAATTCATGCATTAGTAAGATGAAACAGGAGTTAAAGTACATTACAGACTTTCTGCTAGATGTCAAAAGATGTACTTGTTATGGGAAACATTTTATAAACAAAAGAGCATTGAAAAGACGCGAGGCTATCTGTGCTTGTGCAAATCACGCATGCAAAACCTAGAACAATTCGGGGATGTAATAATTGTAGCAATGTATCACAGCTGTTTTGATTTGTAAAGTATCTGACGTTTTCCATTCATGGTTTGTGTCTTCACTGTGCAGAATTTTGGTGATGACTGCAATTTGTAATGATGTAGATCAACAAGCAACAACAAGTTTGAGATCGACAACGCACCCCATAAAACTGCTTCCTCTTTCAGCTATTCTGTTTGTCCTGATTTCAAATTTTTTCTGTGTCACCATCCATTTGTTTGAGATCCACATCAATTTGCTCTATAGGATTTGCTTATCCCCACCCCCACCACACTCAGGTAGTTTGTACCCCCTTACCAATTTTTAAAACGAAAAACACCAAGGATATAAATAATGCACACAACTTATTCATTTCATTTATCATTTATAATTTCTAATCTGATTATCGCCAGGGGGTCTCTAACACTGTCATCTTGTTCGCGCTTCAAACCAAACGGGAGTTTCTTTACTAACATGGCCACTATATTTGCGTGGGCGAATTTTTTTTATTTTATTATTTTTTTATTTTTTTTTTCCAGACAACCGAAGTGATGTAGTTCATCGTCTTTGATAAACTCCAAATAATTCCGTACATTTCCGTAACTTTGCGAGTTACATGCCCATTTTATTTTCCTCAGTTTGTTGGAGAAGTATCAAAACTAGACATTACAAATATTGGACGCAGATGACACAGTTTATTCCTTCTATGTATGTGTAGTCCAAGGGACCTCACGCCATCACTGAAAATGGACTTTTCCAGGAATTGGAAAAGGACAGTGAGGAGGTTCGTTGTTTACACTGAAATTACCAAGTTTTGTGCATTGTTTTTATATCCTTGATGCTTTTCGTTTTAAAATTGCGGGGGGGGGGGGGGAGGCACAAACTGCCAGTTGGGAGGGGGTGTAGATAGGCGAATACTATAATTTCTTTTTTTCAATACATAGTAATATTTTTAAAAATCTGTTTAAACTTGACTATGTCATGTAATTTGATCAACAACGTGTGCAGTTTTTCTCTCCGCATTGTTAATTCATTTGAAAATAAACTGAATGCTTCCTCAATTGCATTTGTTCCGTCTGATTGTGCCAGACTTTCATCTACAATGTATTTTATTTCAAGCTGCAATTTATCTCGACATTGATTGTGTTTAATTCATCTAATATGTCAGGGCATTTCTTTTTCACGACTAGTTAAGTTCCAAAATTCCCTTGAGGAGTGAGAGCAGTAAGAGTACTGTTTAAGTATACTGATGTAGGTAGTGAAAAACATAAATACATTATATATGTGAATGATTTAGAAGTAAAAGAACGTGTTTTGAAACTGTCATTTATCGCGAGATTTGATCAGAAGGTACATTTGTGATGATCAGGGTATATATATATACAAATCAGAAAACTGGGATACAATGCTGTATTAAACAAATGTACCCAGATACATTTGTGTTGCACCTTGTCCGACAACGACACTTTCAGCTGCATTTACAGCGCTTACAGACTACACGGGAATATACTATGTCTCCGCACTTAGCTTGACGGCGGCATAGATGTTGTCTTCGCAGCTATACGGTACACGATACAATTGTCACCTTGGCAGCAATACGGTGCATAACACTAGTTTCGTCTTCGCAGCTATACGGTCTCCGCATTATCATTGAGCAATATCAATTCTTTTGAACTGACATCTTGTAAATACGTTCAAATTTTCATTTTGTTTGAACAAAATTGTGAAGATATAATCACACGAGTTCGTATGGGAGGAGAATGGTCAGGTAAAACAAAAATGAACAGGAGTCATCCACCCCCACCCCATTCCGCTTGTGTACATCTCTGGAACAATATCCAAATCCTGCACACTCATAACACCGTTGAGCCCGGTCGGTGTGTTTGCCTTCATATAACCGCATTTTTATTCCCATCTACCCATGAGGTTATATATATATATATATATGTATATATGACAATGATTTATTCGGTAATTCAACGCCAACAGAACAAAATACAGTATAATCTTGCAAAATAATGCAGAACAAGAGTGTCTATATTAAAATATTGAGAAATATTTAAAACTATGCATACAAAATTATGCTATATAGATATGTAACATCAGAATGATTGGTATTGAAATTTGTAAAGTCAGAGCAGAATTTCTTTCACAGAAAGCTTTATAGATAAATACCGCAAGATTACCAAAAATGTGAATCCGATGCCTATCGAAGTCAAGATCGTTTGCTATATATAAGACAGCGACACAGCAAACGACATTGGCTTTGATAGGCGTCGGATTCCCGAGAATGTCGAAAGAAACAAAATGGGACTGAAAGCGAAGAGCACCAATATTGTATAATGAATAGACTCAAAAGTTGGAAAACGGCGTGAGGAAAAAATAAAGTTTCCCTTCGTTTCAACTTAAACAAGGTCGTCCTCAGGGGACAATAATGCACACACGAAAACAAAAGGTCAGAAAACTGCACAAAAAGCAATCAACCATTAGATTGTTAAAATACTTTAATACCATTTAGATACAGATAAATGATAAAATACATCAGTAAATAAATAAATCAATAATAAAATGAAAATCTGCGCCTTATATCAATCCATGTAAAAGACAATCAATTGCGAATCAAACAAAACAAACTTCAATATAACAGTGTGTATGTGGTAAAATATGGAAGTACATGCATTCACATAATATTGGTTCAATTAAAATTAATATCAACATTCTTGACCTATTATTTATATATCTACCTTAAATATATGCAAATCCATTTACATAAAGGGTTATGCATCTCATTAAGATTTCAGTGTACTTATATGCAATAATTGAAGATTTGACTAACCATACAGCTAACAAAGATAACAGATTAACTTATTGTTACTTTTCTGACTTCAAAGCTGGAGCTACCACAATATCGACAAATTACAAGTTGTAAGAATAATTCTGATTTCAACCGAATCTAACACTCCGTGCAAATCATTCTAGCGATCGTCAACTTTCCAGAAAATCTTTAGAAATTATATATACGTCTTTTAGACGCCCTATTCTTGAATACGGCAATGTGGTGTGGGACTGATGCACATTACTTGAGAATAGTGAACTCGCAAAATATAGAATGAGGCAGCCAGAATCGTGATTAGTGCAACAAAATTAATGTCTATTGAAGCGCTACATCGAGAAATAGGACGGGAAAGTCTTGAATGCAGACGAGAAAAACACAAACTTACACTTTTAAATAAACTGACAACGGGTGCAATGCCTTCCCTATCTCATATCTTTGATTCCCACCAGCTGTTACTGATATTACTCGCTATAACTTACTTAATGTAAACAATTTCCATTCAGTACAAGCTAGAACAAGTCTTTATGACAACTCATTTCTTCCTTCGGCCATTCGAAACTGAAATACATTATCTATTGAGACTCGTAAAATTGAGTCCATTACCAACTTCAAAAGAGCATTAAATAATCACGACACTCATGTCCCCTGATACGTTTATTCAGGTAGAAGGAAATTTCACATTCTTAATGCTCGACGTATGACAAATTGCAGTTCACTTAATCAACATTTATTTACAAAGAATATAATTGGATCACCTCTTTGTAGATGTGGACTTGTGGAAAGTATACAACACTCCTTTTTTTCTTGAGTATATTACCAAGAACAACACATCGAACTGTTTCAATCCCTCACACCATATGGCAATTTAACTTCAAATACCTTCTTGTATGCTCAAACAAGGCTTCCATATAAAGTAAACATTCGTATTTTCGATGCCGTTCATAAATTTATTGAGAAGTCCAAAATAGTCACTGAAGCGCACATATTACTATCACACATATTACTATCACACATATTACTATCACACATATTACTATCACACATATTACTATCACACATATTACTATCACACATATTACTATCACACATATTACACTCACACATACACTTGGACGAGTTATAAACAGCTGTAACAGCAATTCACATTTTTTTAAATGATTGGCCATCGCTTCCGTAACAACTCGCTATACAAGGAAGTACTATTCAATTTTAATCTCGCTTTTTTTCTTCCTTCCTTTTGTTCTTTCCCTTTCTTTCTCCTTTTTTGTACAACTTTGTACGAAGTATCCTGCTCATTTTAATTTGCACACATTTTGTTCGCCGGAAGACCGCTTCACTGCGTATTATTACGCAAGAACAACTGAATTAGTTTAGGGTTTTCTATTAATCCGATTTAAATAAATGAAAAATGCTCCCCATGTGGAGCTCACCCTTCTCTCGAAAAGCCACTGCATCACAATTTTATTTCTGCAAGTATCTTGCAGAGACGCCCATTATTTTGGGCCTTGAATCGGCAGATCTATCATTGGTCTTAATGATTTAAGATCTTTTTGTTTTCTTCAAAATTCAGTGCAATAATGGCTTCAATCACAGTTCTTTGCATCTGTGTTTGCTTATGAGCTATAAGAAAAGATATTCTTGAGCCAGACAAAATCGTTTCAGGTAATGAAGTTGAAAAACTATGTGATTATAAGTGCACAGAGGATGTGGTTTCTATGAATATCAGTAAAATAAAGCCTACTAAAGATCCTGGTACAGATGGTCACACTCTGCTGAGAGATCTGATTGACTGCCTTGCTGTTCCACTAAATCTGATTTTTATCAGAGTCTGACTATGTCACTTCGGTGTTTAAGAAATGAAAGAAAAAGTGACTCTGGCAACTACGCTCCAATATAACATCTTTGATTCGCAAGACGATGGAATCTAGTATCAGAGACGAGATGGTTAATCATCTCCACAGATTTAATGTGATTTAAAATAATGTGTGGTTTCACTAAAGAAAATCTTGCCTAACAAATCTCTTATTATTTCTTGATGACGTAACCAAAGCTGTGAATACAGGTCAACCTCTTTTATGTGATTAATTTAGCCTTTGCATAGGTTTTATAGAAGATGGCTTACACGCATTTGTTAAGGAAGAGAGAATGACATGGTCAAATTGGACTTTGGATCCAAAATTGGTTCAAATTTACAGCCTAGAAAGTTTGTTATAAATGGAGTAGAATCTTCCCATCAACCGGTTAAAAGTGCTGTTACTCAAGGTTCCATCGTGGGTCCGCTTCTTTTCACTATCTTTATTAACGACATTGACAATATAGTATCAAGCAGTATCCAGACATTTACAGATGAATCAAAAGTTTATTGAACTGTAGAGTCAGCTAAGGATGTTGATGTTCTGATATAATATATATATATATATATATATATATATATATATATATATATATATATATATATATATATATATATATATATATATTTTAAACGGAGTTAGGAATTGGCAGATCGGTGTGATAAAACGTGTAATATCTCGCATACTGGGTGTAGCAATGAAAAGAGTATATACACCATGGACGTAGAAGATTTGCAGTGAGTGGACAGTGAATATATACACCATGAACGTAGAAGATTTGCAGTGAGTGAACAGTGAATTAGACCTTGGTATCTTTTAAACATGTGACTTGAAAAAATTCTAAACTGTGTACGGAAGGTGTTAAAAAAGGCCAAGCAAGAGTTGGGGATCAATAAGTGTCATTTTTGTATCAAGTTATAGAAATATCATATTTCAGCTTTATACAAGACTTTGCAGACCACATTTGGAATGTTGTATTCAAGTATGGAATCCATATTACCAGAAGGACATTATACTCATGGAGAATGTATAACGCCGAGTAACTAAACTAATTGACGGATTTCAAGGTCTTCAATTTCTCGATATATAAGGTAAAGGTATTCAAAATGAGACCTACCTAAGGGTCAAACGACCTGTGTATTTCCGGTCAAAGTCCTAAAAGTTCCGACTGACTTAGTTGAGGGAAAGGGGAAGCAACTCAGACGATTTGTTGAAAAGGGATCTCTTATTCAGATACAAATACACTGGTGCTTCACGAGTTTTTTTTCAGAAAGTAAACAGTTCGCGTCCACATTTTTCGAATGCAAAACTTTTCGTATATATTTACATATTCGTTCTTCAAGAGTTATTTTAGGTATCAAGGGATGTTAACTTACTTAATAAGTATATATATATATATATATATATATATATATATATATATATATAT
Organism: Margaritifera margaritifera; assembly: GCA_029931535.1. Classification (NCBI taxonomy): domain Eukaryota; kingdom Metazoa; phylum Mollusca; class Bivalvia; order Unionida; family Margaritiferidae; genus Margaritifera; species Margaritifera margaritifera. The sequence goes on from JAQPZY010001418.1 coordinate 410,737, forward strand.
ATATATATATATATATGTGTGTGTGTGTGTGTGTGTGTATATATATGTGTGTGTGTGTGTTATTTTTAATTTACGACTCAGTGTATGCTATATATCCTGCATACGATATATTGCCCAGGATTACAAAATGGTTGAAGCACTCGCTTTTAACTTTAGAGCCTCAGCTTAAATTACCAATGTATTCATTAGAACGTATCACGTGATATACACATTTGCTGCAACATCTAGAGCCATTCTGCTCGCGGAAAACCCATTCGAGACGTTTATTTCTTGGTTGCCACCCCTTATCACAGGCACCCCTCAACAAGACCTCTACACACTCTCTTGACTCTATTAAAAATAAATTCCGTTCACTTTTTTTTTAGAACTTATTTAGAAAATAAAATTGCTTTACAGATTCAACTGTTACCACCCTGTTCATAAGTAACTGAAGAATGGACTGTTCATAAGTAACTGAAAAATGGGCTGTTTCTCTCTGCGGAATCAAAATGTTTGTCATCTGTCTTGGTGCTTTTCTTCTTTCGTTTTCGCCGTGGGGTCATGACTGTTATTACGTTTTGGATCTGGAAAATAGAAATCATAGCATCAGACATTTACATACATGGTAAAATTGCTATAGATATTTTACAACAAAACAGTAGCAATATCAGTTGCAACGCCAAAACAACAGCGTACAAAATGCTTTTTTGTCCCTCATGTTTCGCATCTCTCATATTCAAAGCAAGTTCCCAGAAACAAAGGAAATTAAGAAGTTGATACACACAATCTCGATGACTGGTCGCGTAAATCTCTCTCTCTCTCTCTCTCTCTCTCTCTCTCTCTCTCTCTCTCTCTCTCTCTCTCTCTATATATATATATATATATATATATATATATATATATATATATATATATATCATTCTCGTCTGCACATTCGCAGATGTCAGGCAAATCAAAATTCAACGATAGGCTCTGTACAAATTACAAACAGTTGAACTTTCATTGACCATTCTCTCGTTAATCAAAATGTTTGGTTTATTCTAAAAAGCGTGAAATTTTGGTATAATCCAAACTTGTTCATCCGCACTCCCTTTTATCCACAGAGTTTTAGCGTTCTGCGAGGAGTTTCGATAGACGAGGCACCACAGAATGTCATTTATTACGTATCATATTGAGCAATTCCAAATTTTTTTTACCAAGCCTTTGTAACTAGCATTTTGACTCGTCAAACAAAATTCACGTGACGCAGAAAACTTGAAGCTATGTAATACCAGAAAGGAACTACTTTTGTATTCATGTGCTTTGACGTTGTTAAACAATGGTTAAAATATAGATCTTTTATTTATTTCTTCAGATTCGTTAATGATATTCGTAACTATTTGTAATTATAAGAATTTAACTTCATATGTTATAGTATTCACGAAGTCATGAAGTCTAAAAATCAATTACACACAATGCATGATCAGCCTTTGTTTTCAAGCTAAATGATTTCACGAATCCTGTACAATATGAAGGTCAAGTCTTTAGTGGTTTCAAATGTAACAAACTTAAAGCTAATTGATCAGAAAGTTTGAAAAGCATTGGGATAAGTAAAGAAGAAAGTATAAAGATAACTTACAATACAGAAGGTTATCGCCATACGATAACAGTACGTTGGAATTCATATGGGGTCATTAATTAAATTCAAAAGTGTATATTTTGTGTTGTGTATACCACGAAAAAAGGAGGATGGTTTTGAAAACAGCAGATTAGTTTCAGTTGCAAAATCAAACACTACTATAGCAGTCAATTATATACATGTACACAGTTAGCAAAACAAAGGAAAGTATAATGCAGAAAATCAGACAAAGAAAATAATAGTGACGCATACATACATACATACATACATACATACATACATACATACATACATACATACATATGCAAATTTATATAAGTAGGTTAACCGGTCGAATGGGTTTCAGTACTGCTGCTACTACTACTAATGCTACAATCATTAATTATCGCAGTAAAAATTATAAAAATGGAGATCAACAAAGAAGAAGAAAATGATGATGACGGTTACGACAATGTCGATGATGATCATGACTACGATGAAGAACAAAGAAGAGGCAAGAATCCAGTTGAGGCTTCAACCTTATTTGCATCCAATTTTTCTGGCAAGCTCAGAGTTTTGGAGTTTTTCTCTGCTGGTTTTTTATCCACCCTTTCAGGAGGCTTGTCCCTAATTTCTGGAAATCGGAGAGTTTCGTTTTCCTTGCTCTTGCCGTTTTCCTTCAATGGCCCACGTGACTCTCCAAGACGTGGTAAATGGAGGTTTACGTCGGAATCTGGTAGATGCTTGCTCTGACCCTTCTTGGTTTTTTCTGAGGTAATATCTTTCACCTTTCTCATTTTACATCTCGACAAACTTGGTAAACTGCCTCGATTATCTTCTTCTGTCAAATGAATATATATATATATATATATATATATATATATATATATATATATATATATATATATATATATATATATATATATATATATATAATCAATACCGGATTAATGTGGTACGAGGTCCTTGAGCAATTTCAAAAAGAGCCCCCCTCCCAAAATAAAAAAATAAAAATAAAAAAAACAAAACACAGAAATTAAAAAACTTGAGTTTCGGAGCCTGGAGCAACTGATCTATTTCTATTTGCTCTGCCTTTACTCGTGCCCTGATCATAACGAGATAATGAAATGAATGAGCGGGAGAAAGTTGATGTCGCCACAGTGGCGATATCCCTTTTATCGCCACTGTGGCGATATCACTTTTGGAAATATATCTGCGCTTATGTATGTTATTGAAACTTGCATTTCCATATGCCAATTTCATTTTTCTTCTCTCTCTCTCTCTCTCTCTCTCTCTCTCTCTCTCTCTCTCTCTCTCTCTCTCTCTCTCAACCAATATAAGCTGATCTTAAGATATGTCAATACTGTAGTATCAACGTTTATGTAATCATTGAGGAGGTGTCATCAAAAATGCCAAAATGCCAAATGTTTCAATCATTCAGTATTGTTTACCTGTTAAACTCTGCGACAAATAGTACAAGTTTTTATGGAAAAACTTTTTATTAAATATGGTAATCAAAAATTAATTTATGGTAGCGATTTTAACTCTAATCACAATTATAACCATGTTTGAAACAGATGGAGCAATCGGGAACAGATGAGTGTTGATTGCACATCGAAATTAAGTGACAATCGAACTTTGGACGCATCATCTGTTACAGACCTAGACTGCACGTTTACCAAGGCAATACAATTCACATTTGAATGTAGAAATATAGAAATTAAAGAACCAAAATCCTTATAGGTAAACTGACAATCATTAAAATCTTTTGTTTAAAGTTGTTACGCTCTGAAGTCTGTTCAGTTCGACCGCTCTTTGATGCTTCTACAGTACCCTCACCCCAACATTGTTTACTGTATCAATCGGGGCAAGAAATGTGTTAACGAAAACAAACATCTCTTCATTTTCGTATGAAAACAGTCATTAATTTGACAAAATACACAATCTGAAGCACTATATGTGGGAGCGAAATTTGTAAAAAGTCACTGTCCTAAAATTGTATTGTAAAATTTTGGAATGTCTTTTTAGGGACATAGTAATGCAGCCGTTAATCACATTGGCACGAAATGGAGAAAAAATCTCTGCAAATCGACGGCTTTTGCCTTAAAAATATATAACAGATAGAAAATCTACGTCTTTCTTTAGTGCATATAAGGATAAATTTCACTCGTAAAGTGGAAACATGTTGTATTGTTAACCGTGGCTTCGTCACTCGTGACAATACAATGTTTCCACTACACTCGTGAAATATTTCCTTATATCTGCTCAAAAAACGTAGATATATAATATTGTTACGACTAGGTGTTTGAATATGTAACAAAATAAAAAAGATTCTAACAAGCTTTCACAATTTCCAAAATACAAATTTATTTTCCTAAAATATAAAATATTTAAAACAAACAAAGTGAAAAAATTAAAAATAACTTACAGTGTAGAAATTCCTTAAATAATCCTAAATTGTACTATAGAATTCACTAATCCGGAAACTGTCCAAAGGTATTCCGAATGAGGACACTAATGTGCTTATGTGTCAACAAGAATCACAGTTCTAAATCCAAATGTTATTAATTCCAGGTAAATTCCTGTGAACGTGGAATATCACAAAAATTCTTGAAATATTCCGATAATTCCGACGGAGTAGAATAATGTTCAGATCTTTGAATGATAGTACGTAATTCCCAAATGTACTGTTTATAGTTAAGATTTCACGAACAATAAATAAATTTCCTCTATGACTTTACCAAATGCTGTAACTGCCAAGAATGAACAACGCAGTGATTAAATCTCGTTTTATATTATCTAAACTGCGTAGAACAAATAAAAACCCAATCTACTCCGTCTCAAATAAACAAACCCAAATTGCGATGTTAATTCTTAAAAGTAAACAAGTTGTACTCTTTACTGAATCACGGGAATTAGGTCACGGATAAATTTCACCACGCGCTACTCACGTGACGTCGTGAGTCATGTTTAACCAACATTCCTAACATAAGATATACATGTATTCAATAATAGCGTTAGCTACAAAAAAAATATAAATTATAATACAAAGGTCATAAAACAAATGAAAACTATATTATAATTTAAAAGATGATACATAATTCCGTAACAAATATTATATATGTATATATATATATATATATATATATATATATATATATATATATATATATATATATATCAGCAAAGGAATATGCAAGTATTTAAATTACACTCAAGCAACGCATGTATGTATGTATGTGTAATGGTGCAAATTTTGTCGATTTCTGTATAGCACATTTTAGTTTGACAGAGAACAATTAATTAGATTTATGAGGAAAGGTACTCTATGAAATCGCTAGACTGCGATGGTTTTAATATCCGTGTTGAGGGGCGAAACGGATTCTTAATTAAGCATTCGTTTATTCAACGATCAGACAGATCGGAGCAAAAGGGTTAACTTGGGTCTAGGTATCGGAAATGTCAACGTTGAGAGGATGCAGGGATTGTTTGTAAAATTGAAGGTTACGCTGACCGAATTGTCGCATATTTATAAAAGGCGGTAGATCCGTTTAATCTGATTGGCTACGCTAAATAAGGGGCGTGGTTCCCAGACGAAATATCATGGTTTTAATATGCGCCATCGAAAAAATTTAGTCAGTCTAAATTCCTGCAAGAGGAAGATATTTTTGACTCCGAGATTTAATTTAGAAGAAGTTCTCTCGTAAAAACAATTATTCAAGGGACCGGATGTCTGGAAAGTTGACGGACACAATTTTGGCGGTAGAAGCGAGCAAGGCTTGAAAGCACAAGGTATTTGCATCAATCTCATGTAATTCGTTGATACCAATATTATTGTTTACTTGAATTTATTTGTTTATATTTGCATGAATTTCTTTGTTTAAATTCGTAGATACATTTTCTTGATATGAGTATAACTATTTGTTTGAGTTCATTTGTCTGAATTAGTACAAATAATTTGACGAATTGCTTGAATTTATCGTCTTGATTGCTATAGGAATCATGTATTCTAAGAATTGCATCCATTACTTTATTTGATACAAGTTGTCTTAGATGATTTCGTGTATGATAAAGACTTGAGTATTCACTGAAATTGATGTAGTTAAGCCATGAAGTGAATTTCATTGATTCATTTGTATAATTGAGACGGGAACTGAAACTGTTATGTCTCGTGTGATGTTAATGTGAATTAGTGATGAAATAGCCGTTAGAAAATACATTTATCTTATGAAACTAGGTTTGCTTATGGTCTGTCCAATTTGGCCTGACCAGATAGCCTTTGGTATCTGTTTGAATTCCGATAGGACGATATCTGACGTAACGAGAGTGGAGTAATGCTCTACTCTAAGAAGGATATTTGACAGAAGATTTAGGTTGCTTCTCTGTTTATTTTGAAAGGGGAAATAGCTCCATCCACGTACCTACATATCCACGTATCTACGTATCGACCTACCTACCTATCCACGTATCCACCTACCTACCTACCCACACAAAGTTTGAGGGCCGGAAAGAGGCGAGATAAGAGAGAGGAGAAGAGAATAAAGATGAGAACATCAATCTTGACTGGACAGCAGCATCGAAGTTGGAGTGACCAAGCTTATCGCAGGTTATGCCATTGTACAGGGCAATGACTTCGATTGTTCACTCGATTCTATGATGAACTAATTCTATCGTTTATACAGGTCGGCTATTTGCATAATTATATTTGTGTTGAAATTCAGTAAATGATTTATTTAAAAAAGAAGTGTATCGTCCTAATGTAATGTATTATTCCAGTTGTTTTGTGTAATTGATTAAATTGTTATATTTCATGTACGGGCGCTCGTGTTATTCTCTTCTATATATCAGATCTCTATTTATTCTATCTATAAACTTCATAATTTATTTTATTATTTACTCGATCCGGGCAATAACACCGAGGTCAGTCATCCTCTAGATAACGATACCCAACCAAATAAAGCGGACACCTTGTAACGAGGGTAGTACCGTCACAGAATGTATGTATGTATGTATGTATGTATGTATGTATGTATGTATGTATGTATGTATGTATGTATGTATGTATGTATCAATGTATTCGTACTATACCAGGCGGACGTACATGAAGTACACTTTCGTTGAATAGTCTTGATCTATACTGAATATATACTACATAATCGAGGTATTGATTTCCTGGAGATTATTAAGCCGGAAACATGCGAACATTTTATTCATTTGTTAACACTAAAAAAAGAGACTACAATACTGTACTATATCGTAAAATAACGATACATCAGCGATTGGAATAAAAAAAAGAGTTCCATTACATATTATCCGTTCTTCCCTCGATATTTCTAAAGTCACTTATTCCAATTCTTCATCATATAATAAGTAGAAATGACGTAATAGTTACGAGGAATAACTCTGCAAGGAAGTAAATTTTAAACATGAAATAAAATCAAGGGAACGTCCTTGGGTCGTTATCATGGTAACTGCCACAAGGAATGCAGTCTTATAAAACAATCAAATATCATGCAGTCTTATAAAACTATCAGATATAATCTACATAATGTCATGCAGTATTGATTGCTAAAAATGTTTCACTCAGTATCGCATTAAATCCATGAACGTTGAAGAACGAAAGGAACCCAAGCCTGTAAAAATTGAAATACAAATGCGTGAAATATGTGCGACATGATCTAGATACAGTGGACAGTTTTTATTCTGTATATCATCCGAAATGTCTGTGAATTTCTTCTTAGACTGGATACAAACGAAGTTTCGAATTACAGATATCGGGAAAGGCGGACAGACGAACAATCGGAAGGAATTATTAACTATAGTTCCCCTACGTCTATGCGCATAACTCTAAAAAAAAAAAGATTATGGAGTACACGGTAAATTTCTTGTATACTAGGTGCGTGTTAAAAACAAAAATGTATAGGAAATGTCTACCTTGTTCACTGACAGTGATTCCTCTGACTATGACGTCATCATTAGGATATCTGAATTCACACCCTCTCGTACTACACGTAGGTTCATCTATGTCCGATTCCAACATCATGAGTACAACTGCAATGAGTTCAAAGTATGTAAGAGCTTTTATAAAATGTGCATGTTTCAGTGTATGTGTATGCGGAAGAGAGAGAGAGAGAGAGATCGCACCTGTAAAGTTTTTTCTTGAATATCATACAGACCTGTTGAATGTTAACTGAAGGGAATGCTCGTAGAAAAAAAGATATTGATTTATTAGATTATATATCAATTATGGAGGTATTATTTTAAATACATACATATATACATCATTACATCCATCCAATCTTATAAGCCGCGGTAACTCAGTTTGTAGAGCATTGGAGTCGTACACCCAGGGTCCTTTGTTTAATACCCGCCCAAGCCTCGGCTGCCTTAGTGTGTCCTTTGGAAATGCACTTACATCCCACTTCCTCAGCGTAATGTAGCCACTAATGTGCTGAAAATGTCTTTAAAAATCAAACAAGAATAATACCATATACACTTACTTCATTCTATCTTTATGGTAGAGCAGTCACGAATTCTCATTTACTATTCAATATTTCTTTGATGGCCTACTCTACCTCGGGAATATTACATACTGTAGCGGAAGAATGCCCAAACATATTTGTTCATCTTCTTAAAATGAATTCCCGTTTTATAGAAGAAATAAAGCTGTTTTAATTTCTTTTAATTTCTCATTTAAAGGCATACAATGCGTTCAATAACAAATTGACTTACCTTTCTTGTTCTGTACATTAAATGATCATGGTCACTATCTCTTCCCTGAATCAAATTAATGAATATGTTGTACTCAAATTGACAGGTAGATTTTACTTAATAGTGAAATGCATGTCATTTCATCGGTATCAATCGGTGTTCATTACTTGTCCCCACGTAGAAAAAACATTAACTATATACCTGTCACAAGTAGCTCTAATATGACTAATTAAATCTCTCAATTATGTCAGCTATAATTATCGAATACACTAAGATTAATCACGGTTATACAATGGTTATTTTTCTTTATCATTATTGAGTAAAGGTCCTTTCTAGCTTTCAAGTCATATGGTATGCCTTTTAAGTATACCGTTGATATAACTAATGTGGAATGCCTTCGAAGTATTTTGGTTATTAACGCTTATCCTTGTTTACACGACAAGAGAGAGTGCACATAGAGACGAGCGTGCTCGTACATCGAAATGGTGATAAACTCGCCGACTAGGGGAGAAGCGTGGAATTCGTTTGTGCGCTAAGAGAGCCACGTTTTTATGAAGTTTATTCATTGATTTTCGCTTGAACTTGATTTAAAACAGGTAAACAATTGAATTGCTAGATTGTTATGCTCGTTCTAAATAACACAAAGGGCAATATTTAAACTGCTCAGCACGAAAAAAATGTGTCTGAGAGAAAACAACGACTGATCTTCTTTCCGCTTTCAAGCAAGCAAACTTCATGCTAAATAAAGAACGTTTTACTTAACCCAGCTAAATAGGCACTGAAGTTTATCAAGCAGTCATATTTTCGAAGCTACGTCATTTAAAAATAATAATAATAATAAAAAAATTAAAAAAAATTACACGATTCAGTAAGGTGCAATAATTCACATTTAGAAGAATAAATATTAATATTACAACATATGGTGCACTACCTCCTTCGCCACAGTGCACTAGCTTGTTCACTGAAGTACACCACGTTCTTATCCATAGTTTTAATGAACACCATTTAATTCTAGCGATTTACCTTCTGCGCTCTATACTGTTCTGGCTGGTTCACCACGATAGTGTATGAAATGAGGGCTTTACTCGTGCATTATTAGTTCACAGCTAGTGCAATACCTGGATGTAGGGTTTAGCGCAGGCGCAATGTTGAATATAATGCTAAATGTAAATGACAGTCTTTATTTATCTTATCTTGAGCTATGGATTCAACGGAATTATTTGTTGGCATAGTACTTTTAAACGTTGTCACGTGCACGTTAAACGCGTGAATTTACATCCCTTGAGATTTAAGTGTGATTCTTTTCTTATCACTCCCACCACACCCGACCAGCCTTGGTCATGGGATAAATGGACGGTAGGCATTCATCTTTGTGTTCCTCTGAACGCCGCCTCTGTGTGTGTGTGTGTGTGTGTGTGTGTGTGTGTGTGTGTGTGTGCACGTGCGAGCGCGCTCGCGCACAGTGATGGTCTAAAATGTATCGATGAAGCGTTTTCAGTCACCTCTTTTAATTCAGCGCCTAATAAAGTGATCCATGCAAATTGTGGAACGTGTATGATTTTTGAAAGCAGACTTTTGTAAGTAAGCTATTATAAGCTATTATAAATTAGCTGATGCCATGATTTCTCTTTTCCAGGAGGTAATAGGAGTCACGATTCCTCGGCGAAGAAGAAAGAAGAAAAACACAAAGACAGAAGATGAACATTTTGATTCCGCAGAGATAAACAGTCCATTTTTCAGTTACCTCTGAACAGGATGAAACCAGTTAAATTTGTAAAGCAATGTTGTTGTTGTTGTTGTTTGCTTTTTAAGGAAGTTCCAAGAAAAGTTTATTGAATTTTCTTTTATTATAGTCAAGAGCATGTGTATCGATCTTGAGAAGGGATTGCCAGTGAGAAGGGGTGGCACCCAATCGAAACGTTTCAGGCCTTTTTGCCAACAAATAAACGCTTCTGAGGAGTCTTCCGCTAGCAGAAATGCCCCATATATTGTATCAAATGTATGGATCACGTGATACTTTCTAATAAATGCATTGGTAATCAAAACTGAGGCACTAAAGTTAACAAGCGAGTGCTTCGACCATTTTATAATCCAGGGTACTGTGTCATACGCACAATAGATGGTCAACACTGGATCGTATGTATGTATGTATATATATATATATATATATATATATATATATATATATATATATATATATATATATATATATATATATATATTCACACGTACCCAACAGATAAATAACTTATAATGTATAGTTTCTGTGTTACGTTAAGTATATTCCCTTTCATGTATGTTGGATATGCGTTTTACCTACACTTTTTAAAAAACAATTTGATACATACATCATAACTAAAACACAATTTATATATAGATTTTATAACTATATCTTATATACAGAACCTAAAACAACGTGTACCTTAACACCTCCAAAGTCAGTGAAAAGCTACCAGTGTCCACCATTAAATACATGCATGCTGATATTCTAATGGAAAGAATGAAACTAAAAAAGCACGTCAAGTCATTCGTGAAAAGTTGATTCCTGTTAAGCACCGTGATGCCTAAGATGAAACACGAAATTATGATTGTCTTCACTAACCCGAAGGATCCCCATTTCCTGCCTAAATTTCACTGATCCTGCTAAAATTAAACAGAATCCAATTAAGTTTCTAATTCAACATTTATTATTTATTAGCATCAACTCAAAACAATAACAACTATATTTCACCCAAAAGACTCACGACAAGCTGAAAGTTCATGTTCAAGCTTCTTCCAGACGCTTTTGTTCAAAGATGCCACAATTTGCCCTGCTCTGAGGAACCAACTTTCTGTTTTGATTTCATGTAGCCCTCTGCCATTATGTGTAGGAGCTTACATTGTATGATTCCAGGAACGATTTATGAAAATTGTTACGTCCATCAACGAATTAAGTCCCCAGCGCACTTTCATATTTCTCCGAATACTCAGTGTAGAAAGAGCACAACATCACAGCCTTTCCTGGATAATAATTCAGCCATTTGTATTCATTTGCCCAGCATTTCTGGTACTTTCTTAGTCTCGTCTATTGATCATATTTGCGATCGCAGTGTCTCTTGTCATTATCTAATTTCTACCGTTTCGGTGGCGGCTGCGCACCTTGCAAGTACTTTCATATGTTTACAGTTTTGACCGCACAACGTATTGAATGTTTAATAAAGCACATTGTTCGGTATAATTCTGAATTATTCGTCGAGTTGGCGAACGCGAACATTCCCGATTAGTCAATTCTAACCTTAGACCCTATACCTTTTGTTATCATCAGTAATGAGATCAGTGTTTGAGGGCAGTACACCAGACTGGTTCCACATGCGCGAAGACGGTTTGGCACTATTCACACTAATTTACTTGATGAGCGAATGAGTGGTGTAACACGCCTCTATTTGCACCGCGAACATTTATTGTACCCAGTCAATTGCAGGATGTTGGTCGGTACTCAGTTCACACAATAAACAGATCAATTAACCATTAAAGGGTATGCCGACTCACGACCACTTCTTAACTGTTATGATAGGTGACCGGCGGTAATTTTCACTGCCCCAAAGATTTTGTGACTGCTGGACATTACTGTTAAGCCGGCAAAATCACTCTCCGAGGGACAGAGGGTTAGCGTTAATTTTGAGGACCTGTATTCTTTCAAAGGGTTTCAGAACAAATCAACGATCGTTTATAGCGACTGATTACAGTAAACCTGCTTTCATTCGCATGCGTGTTATTTTTCGAGAAATTTTTGAGGGAATTTATTCACAAATTTAGATACATTTGGATGTGTTCGCTTATAAAATATTAATATTAATCGAAACCGCGAAAAAAATATGGTTACATAAAGAGAAACACACACTCCGGACTCAACGGTGTCATGAGTGAGCAGAATTTGAATATTGTTTCAGAGATGTTCAAAAACGAGGGTGGGGATGGATGCCTCTTGTTTGTTTTACCTTACCATTCTCCTCCCATACGAACTCGTGTGATTATACCTTCACAATTTTATTAACAGAAAAATAACACTTGAACGTATTTACGAAGTGACAGTTCTAAAGACTTGATATTACTCAAAGATAGTGCGTAGACGTCACTTCTGTCGTGTACCGTATTGCTGCGAAGATGACACTTATTTCTTTTACCGTATAGCTGCAAAGATGACACTTGTTTAGTGTACCCTATAGCTGCGCATACTACCCTTGTGTGTACTGTGTAGATACGATGACTACTCTTGTGTGTACCTTATAGATGCGAAACAGACAACACTTGTGTCATGTTCCGTATGGCTCCCAAGACGTCACTTGTGGCTCGTACCGTACAGATGCGAAGAAGACATTTATGCTCATACAACACACGTGTCTTGTACCGTATAGCTGCGAACACAATATATATGCCATGCACCATTTAACTGAGAAGACAATACTTGTGTCGTGTACCGTATAGCTGTGAAGCGACACTTGTGTTATGAACCGTATAGCTGTGAAGCGACAGTTGTGTCGTGTACCGTATAGCTGCTAAAATGACATTTATGCCGTGTGCCGTACGGCTAAGGCAGCCACACTTGTGTCGTGTACGTATAGCTGTGAAGCGACACTTGTGTCGTGTACCGTATAGCTGCTAAAATGACATCTATGCCGTTTACCGTGTAGCTAAGAAGGCGACACTTGTGTCGTGTACCGTATAGCTAAGAAGGTAGCCGCTAAAACGACATCAATGCCGTGTACCGTATAGCTATGAAGACATAGTTCCCAAGATAGCACTTGTGTCGTGAACCATACAGATGCGAAGACGATGATTGTGTCGTGTACGGTATAGCTGCGAAAAAGATATTTATGTCTTGTACCATATAGTTGCGAAGAAGACATTTGTATTGTGTACCGTATAGCTGCAAAAGATGGTACTTATGCCGCCCTCAGGCTGAGTGCGGAGACATTATATAATGCTTATGTAGTCTGTAAGCGCTGCTAAATAGGTTGTTGTCTGACAAGGTGCAACACAAACGTACGCTGACACATTTGTTTAATACACCAATGTACACCAGTTTTTCTGATTTGCACGAATATAGCCAAATCACCACGAATGTACCTTCTGATCAAATCTCGCGAGAACTGAGTTTCAAAACACGTTTTTTTAGTTTTAAATTGTTCACATATATATAGTGCATGTCATGTTTTTCACAACCTACATCAGCATATCCAAATCATTCACATACATTGTGCATGTCATGTTTTTCACTACCTACATCAGTATGCCTAAATCATGCACATATATGATATACATTATGTTTTTCACTACCTACATCAGTATACCTAAAGAGTGAGCTTACTGCACTCACACTTCAAAGGATTTGTGGAACTTAACAAGCTTTGAAAAAAAAAAGAAACATCGCGACAGAGCGGATGAATTCAAAACAATCAAGGCAGCAAACAATTGGTCAGTTTCACAGGCTGATGAAAAACGACATGGCCGAGATCAATTACAACAGCCTGCACAATGGGACAGAAAAATTACACCAGTCGAAGCATTCAAGTTATTTTTAATGAAATAGCACTGCAGAGAGAAAAACTGAACACTTTGTTTAACAAATTACGTTACATAGTGTCAAGTTTAAACAGATGTTTCATTTTTCTACGTATTGAACAAAAAGAATGTTAGCAAACTGATGTGGATCTCGAACAAATGAATAATGACAGAGACAGTGAAATCAGAGCAAACAGAAGAGCTGAAAGAGGAAGCGGTTTAATGTGGTGCACTGTCGATTTCCAACTTGTTGTTGCTTGTTGAAATAACCTACATCATCTGCAAACTCGAATCATCACCAAAAGCTCGACAAAGTGTTGTTACAAAACAGAGTGAAGACACAAATCATGAAAGGAATGCGTCAGACACATTACAAATCAAACCAACTGTGAAACATTACTATAATTATTACATCCCTGAAATGTTCTAGGTTTTGCATGCGTGATTTTCAGATGCACAGATAGCCTTGGGTCTTTCCATCGTCCTTTTGTTTCTGAAACTTTTTCCCACAACAAGTGCATCTTTGACGTCTTGTACTGTAACTCATGTTGCATTCGACCAATGCATGAATTCAGTTCTTTCACTGTCTTGATTACGTATGATGTTGTTACAATGCCAGCTGATACAATAATAATTCTATCCAAATTAGTGAAAATGGTGTACATTTAGGGGTGCAGTCTACTCTGTAAGGCCATTCTTCTATGTGGATGATATGCTATTTAAAGTGCATATAAATCGTGTGAAGATAAATGATCAACATGAATGGAGCCATTAACGATGTTTATTACGCTGCACTCGATACAACTTTTATTGTGTCATACAGTACGCTGGTATTTTTTTTTTTTAAATTTCAAGACTGGGCCACTATACAAATTAACTGTTGAAGAGTTTATGAAGATAATTAAACTTGTAGGATTATCAGAAGTAACCAGGGACTATCTACACAGTTGTGGTTTGTTACCTGACAAAACTTTGGCATCCTAAAATGTGCGAAAAAGATATATTTGAGGGTTTTTCATAAATGATTGTTAAAGCTCACCTGCACTCTCTAGCCTGTCAATTTCTGGGGGCAACCATTTGCTGGGTGCTAGCCACCTCCAGGAACAGGATTTATAAATCTTCTTACTCTGAATTGGGAGAATGTTTTACTAGACAAGCCACTGTCATACTTGAACTAACGAATCGACTGGAAAATACAGATTAGCAAAAATATTTAAGGATTCAGTTTATCTTATATACTGTACTTGTCACCGTTATTTACAAAACGTTTTGTGAATATTTACTTACATACATACGTTTATTTCTAAATATCTTTTTTTAGAAGACTTTTTGAGAGTCTTTGAAACTAAGCAGAGGCAATTAAATACTTTCTTTTAGATTTTAATGCTTTTGAGAATGTGTATGGTGTTTTTCTTTTTCTTTTTATTTGTTTGTTTTTTTGTTTTGTTTGTTTGTTTTATGCAGTAGTTTAGAAAGTGATCTGGTGGTCTGGTGTCATCATACGGTAGATGAGAAAGTGGTATGGTGTTGTTTTGTTTTTCTTGGGTGGGGGTGGGGGTTGTTGCCTTATGCAGTAGTTTAGAAAGTGGTCTGGTGTTTTTGGTTCTTTGTTTGTTTTGTTTTTGTTCAGTAGTTTAGAAAGTGGTTTGGTGTCTGTTTTGTTTGTTTGTTTGCTTGTTTGTCTTCAACCAGTAATTGAGAAAGTGGCCTTGTGTTTTTATTTTTATTTTTGTGCAGTAATTTAGGAAGTGTCTGGTGGGGTTTTTTTTTGTTGTTTTTTTTTTTTGCATTTTCATTAGTTGAGAAAGTGGTCTTTTTAGATCAGTAATTAAGAAACTGCCCTCGCGGTTTTAATTTTATCTTTTTATTAATACTGTTTTATTTTTTTATGTCGTAGTTGAGAAAGAGGCCTTGCGTCTTTTTATGCAGTAATTGAGAATGTGACTTCGTGTGTGTGTGTGTGTGTGTGTGTGTGTGTGTGTGTGTGTGTGTGTGTGTGTGTTTTATGCAATACTACTGGAAGTGGGCTGTGCCCAGGCCAAAACGTCTCTAATATTTTAAAGGTTACTAGTCTCATAAACATCCATCTGTCACCTACTGCTGTTCTTCATGATATCTTCTCAGACAATAAACAACAGATAAATTGCTAGAGACAGATGCATATCACAAATATGCAGGAACAATAACCCATTTACAGGCATGAACAAAACATAAGCATGTTTCCTTGATAAGGTCTTGAACAGATTTAAGAACTTTCTCAGTATGAGTTTGGTCAAATACATTGCATGTGTTGAAAAATTAGGAATTGTGAAAGAGGCCATGTGCAAAGTCATAAATACCAAATATATTTGGAAAACGTCTCAAACGGAGACAAGACATAGAGAAAGCATAAATAGTTGACCTCTCCGATTTAAAAACAATGCTTTATCCACTAATTAGTATAGCTATTAATTTAAAATCGACTTTGCAAAAACTGCTTACCTTGGGACAAGACGTCAAGATACAACGGGACATTTTACACACGAATTGTTGGGAAGAACTTAGAAATAACATTGGAAATAAAAAACTAAAATAATGAAACTCAAAATTTTAATCAGCAAAGCAGTAATTTGTTGATAATGATGATGATGATGACGATGATGATGATAATGATAATGATGATGATGATGAAGATGATGATGGAATGTAGAAGACACTTGATAATGATCATTGAGATTATAAATATAACCACAAACATAATATATATATATATATATATATATATATATATATATATATATATATATATATATATATATATATATATATATGTGTGTGTGTGTATGTGTGTGTAGAACTGTCATGATATGCTGGTGAATGATAAATATCAGAATAATAGATTTGAATATGATGATTTGGTTTGTTTTTTACGGCACGGAAACATATGAAGGTTATTTAGTGCTAAGGAAATTGGAGTAAAGTGGAGACATTTCATAATGATAACTGCAATGATAAATATAATCACAAACATAACACATAGAACAATGTTGTTTACTGCGCTGGTCTGAATATAGAAAGGAATACAGAATATATTATTCTATACTTACAGAATGAAGGAGACAGTTGGTAAAATAATTGCAATTCATGATAGCTTTTAAAGTCAGTGTTGACGTATTATACTTGAATTTTGACGTAAAAATCGATAGAAATCGACGAACAGTTATGAACTTTGTGTTAAATATGCTGTTGTAAAGTAAATGGTACCAAAGTTCTAGTTTTAAGAAGATCGGAAAATTTGTATATAATTTTGCTCCGACTTTTGCTGACTAAATGTTGGTGCGTGCGTGGTTGATCCAGGCGCAATCGGAGAGAAATAAACAAACTAGCAATATTAACGTCTACCTGTACGCAGAAATATAGTAACAGGAATTATTACCTAGAGGAGATTTAATTCCGATGAATATTGAACCACAGGTGTACAAAACATAACCATCATGTACATTCCCCTACACGGTAGTGAAGATAAAGCACATATTGCGTTTACTAGACGGGTAAATGCTTAACCTAATGGTTCTGAAGACTGCACTTGCTGCATATCGATCCTGTTCATTTCTTTTCGAATGTTCCCGGAGTTCATACGCATCCTTCATTATTTGCGTTCGTCTAAAGTCGAGACAAATGGGGATTACTTGTTCGGTCCGAACAAGTAAACCTTTACTCTTCTCAATACCAGATCTTTACCATTCTACATCTTAGCATTGTACAATTAACAGAAAAAAACACAACATTTTGGACCTATATGAAGATAACACTTTTTCATCAACCTTTCTGGGTCGAAATTCATAAAAAAGATACACAAACATTTTATTAAATTTTATTTGATTAACTTGCCTAATTCCTCCCTCTTTTTATATTCAATTTCATGTTCATCTTTATCTGTGCTTCCTTAGCCTTCATCTTGATTTAGTTGCTAAAGGTTTGTATGCTTTTCTTTTCTTGATAAGAGAAGATACTATTAAATATAGAGCAAAATACAAAATGGAAGGTAAATGACAGAGAAAGTCAATTTGAAACTGAAATGAATCATTTAAAAATGAAATAAAGTGAAATTTGGATAATATAGACGAGAGTGGATTAAAAAAAAGAATTGTATAAAGTATGAAATTAAAAAGAGGAAAGTTAAGATCAAGAAGTGGATATTATGATTTAAGAGAAAAATATATATGGGATTTTTTGAAAAAACACTCAAATATGAAAGAATTAAGAAATTGACAAATGAGTCTAAAATGGGATTTTTAGTATTACAGATATTCAAAGGGAGTAAAACAAATTTTATGAAGATGCTGAAATACAAAATATTTTAGGTGACTATTCAGATAAACTTAGTAAAATTATGTCTATAAAATCCCTGAAATTGCATTCTTGAAACTAATTTTCAAACACTGTTACATTGAGAAATTAATTTATTCATGATATCTGGAATATGACCTGAAATCCATGTTAAACAGATGTTTAACGTGCTTGGTTTTGTTTATGAATAAAATTAAAATAGAGACCATATTTTATTTTGTACAATTTGGATACAAGATTAATTCAGCATAGTCATATTATGTATTACAAAAGTTAGTTTAATAGTGGTGTTACAAATATTACAGACTTATTTGATAATGAAATGGAGGTAATTTCATTTATAGATTTGAAACAAAAGTATGGAGCATAGTTAGATCTGTTGAAAATTACAGCAAGAATACCCGAGAACTGGAAATGTTTGATACAATCAAATAAAGAAAGTATTATACAGTTTAGATGTAGCATCAATTTTAATATATATGTGTCTTACCAGATTGGAAAAAGAAACGAATGCAGAATCTATTATGATATTTTGTCTGATGCAAACATGATATCTGAAATTTAAAAATGGGAGAAAAAATACAACATGCAACTCTTGAAGAATGGATATTTTTATTTTCTTTCTTGAAATATTTTTAGATATAACATCGAAAGATTTTCATTGCAAAATATGTCAACAAATTTTAGTTACAAGTTCTGTTCTGTGCAGGATAGGTAGACTACATTCAGACAAATGTAGCTATTGTAAACAGGTAAATATAGGTATTGTAAACAGTAAATGTAGGTATTGTAAACAGTAAATGTAAGTATTGTAAGCAGGTATATGTAGCTATTGTAAACTGGCAAATGTTGCTATTGAAAACAGGTAAAAGAAACAATATTCCATATATATTTTAAATGTAATAAGGTGAAAAGGTTTGGAAAGTAATAAAAAATGGTTCTAAAATAATTTTGATTTAAATCTTTACTTCTATTTAAAAGTGTAATCTTCGGAAATGCAAGAAGCATATATATGCGAACTTCATTTTAAGTCTTGTGAAATATTACATTTATAATATTAGAGTCATTCCAAGCAACTTTTAAGAAAGTAACTGATTTAGAAATTTATCTCTCAAAAATAAATAACTGTAAATACGTTTCATGGCGGATAGTCTCCTTTTTACAATTTCTTTATAATTTAGATTATAAAGTCCGTAGTAATCACCTACTAAGGATACAGAAATGTTAGTTTTTTAAACTGCAAGCTGAGTAATACCATGTACGATAATCCTATAACGTAAAACATGTTATACCAACACATCATTTCTGCATCTCAAAAGAGTAAACGTTCTGTCTTATTTGAAGGTTATGTTCTGGGACATCTATGGATTTTGGTATTAACGCTTAAGATAATGAGTTATTAGCGGGAAATACGCTGCTAAGCACTGATGTATCCCATGTGATTATTTTCATTTTAAATCATCAATTTGAAAAATATGGTGCCACTTTTCAAATTTAATTAACGTATATTCTGTCACCAACCTTATAGGGAGGACGATTTTATTTGGCATAGTGAGAACTTATAAAGTCAACCCCATTAGCTTGCAAATGCAAATAAACATGTTTCAACTACTTATATTTTTCTAAATGATTGGATAATTTTGCCACATTTTGTAACCAATGTCATAAGTTTGAATTGGCTCACTTCTTCATTAAGTCATTCATTATAACATAATACCGATTTCATTTGCTGCAAAGATTCTTCCCCTCTAACTTTCTTTCATCACAAGTCGTAAGGTCCTCCTCAAGAAACGGTCTTTTAGTCTTGGCCATAACGTTTTACAGGGTTTTCTGCAACACATCAGAACATACTATCTGTAACATTGTATCTACTTTCCTTTTATTTCACTAAGGAAATAATAGTCACGAGGATTTTTTTCTTTTACGAGTGTTTTTTCGATTTTGATACTCGTACATGACTTAAGTATCAAACATAAATGACATAGATAGAAGATGGATATCTAGTGAGTGGTGTATGTATGTATGTATGTATGTATGTATGTATGTATGTATATCAGCTATTGAAAGAACAGTGCCTTTTTCGATGTTGAACGCTATCAAAAACTTTAGAAGGCGAAGAAGGCGACGATGACGACGACGAAATGATGATTGCGATGATTAAGACAAAGTCGAAACGGACTGAAAGAAAGAAAAAGACGGAAATAACTTTGAAACAACAACAGTAAAAAAAGAAACACAGAAAAGAGAAAGAGATAAAGGGTTTAAGAAGGAGAAGAAAGAAAGGATCAAAAGCAACATGTTATATTCTTTGTTTGTACCTCTGATTGATATTTCTTCAATAACACAAACGTTAGTAGCCGATTGTTTGCAGTTCTTCATGTTTGTTAGGTTTTTGTCTCCCCATAGTAATGTCTGGACTCTTTCATTCGATCGTAAGTCCTGCAATTTGCCAGTTCCATCTGACCTGTAGAATCATTACATTGGAAACAATAAAGCAGCTGTTAATAAATAAATAAATAAATAAATAAGTTGATCTAGAGCAAACAAAGCAAGATTTATACCGTGCATGATCTACTTGTCCTTTTCGTACACCATTTCAAGCCCCTTTTGACATTCCAGTTCTGCCGTCCTGGGGGCAGATCGAAATTATAAAATTGTTCTGTACCTCCATATAGTCCTAGCCTAGGATTTTGTGCCTTCAGCAAATATTGGGCAATGTACACTTACAAATCTGCCACCCCAACCCTCTTCGTAAAGCACAGCCATTTTACAACCTTCTCATGGTTAAACATATGCTACATGCTTAAAGCTGGATAAACTATTTTGATGCTTCTAATCCTGTTTGGAACATATACAGGAGACAAGGAACGTAAGAGAATGAATGGCAGTAGTAGAGGGATGAAAGATCTCAGGGTAATGCTGATATATCTACTTTTGCCTCACTGTTAATTGATGATAAGAGATCACTTTTTTCACAAAGTTGTCAGGCGCTTAATGGGCTAAGCACGATATGGGTGAAATAGTCAGTCACGTGAACATAACATATATGAAGGTTGAACGTGCAGAAGTACGTATAAGTAAAGAAGAAAGAAAACTGAAATTAATTATGTACAGGTCAGTTGATTTAGAGGCACATAATGGTAGAAGAAATCTTGTGTTTAGAGGTCTATATATAGATAGGCGGAAAAACTGTTCTGGGTTCGTGATAAACTTTGTTAGCAAGTATCGGACCTCGGCGCCAGATGCCAACCGGCTACAAACTATTAGCTCTGACACAGTCTCGGCCTACTCCTTTGAGTTCTGGGACCGGGTACGATGATCTATCTTCCCGGTGTACCCAGTCCGGGCTTCACGGCATAGATAGCGCCCGACATCCCTATTGGCCCGTTCCAGGTCCGGCTCTGACTCTGACGCAATATATAAGCGGCACCGGAAGCACTGAACAGGCTCACGCTACTCAGTATAGGACTGTTGTAGTATAGAGGGACCACAACCAAACAGGTCCATCACCGGTGCCGGCTGTGTCGCGAACCGGTACCGATTACGGCTATGCCACGATCCCATACGCTCTGTACTAATCTGGGACCGTCAGTGATGCAAGCAGTGAACGCCTGAAGATAACGTTGTCCCAACAAGGCCGGACCCACCCCCACCCCCATCTCTCTCATTTCTGTACACCGTCCCACTCAACCTGCTTCAGCAGCTCAGTCGTCACATGCATCGCTCGAGGAGTCCATATCACCCTACTCTTCCGTGTTTGAAGATTCATGCTGAAAAGTGACATCTTCCTTTCTCCATCTGACAAACTACAGACAAGACCCAGCCTTCAGCGCATCGATAGAAGAGGCTTTCCGACTTTTACCAACAGAGCTGTGTCTGCCCCTTTCTCTTCTTCATTGACTCCTTATAAAGTTCCCGCATCCATCTATCTATTAGTCGATTAGTCTGGAAGTCCAGCGATCATTCAAACATCTACCCCTGTCTGGTCATATCGCTGGTATATTGCTTCGAGAGGCATATCCAGTACTCAAGCGTCAAATCAATTTCTTTTCACATCAAAAATTTCAACCCGGCTGTTTACAAGACACACAGTTTTTGACGCAGCAGTCCCAGCTGAAGACAGAGACGTTGCGGGTCTGAATATATCCAAACCATCTGTACGTATGACCATGATGTCCTTCCTGGACATGCTTTGGAATGTCGTAGCGATAGAATCCATGCTCTGCATGGTTTCGATGGCTTTTTCTCAGCAATCGGAACAGAACCTAGAGCTTTCCGTCAAGAATCACGCTGATAATCACGCTTGCGAGTCAATCTCTTTTATGGCGCGCATGCTTAAACAAGCACCTCAACACTCACTTTCCAATGACAAATTGGCGTCCGTTAACCTACAGCTTTCGGAAAGAGATGCATAATGTCCACGTCCGCTTTCTTGACAGATCGAATGAGTGCCAATCTCAGACTGAAGCCGCTTCCTTCCAAACTTCTTGTCCATAGCCAGATCGAAGGCGTCAGAAAAAATGCCGCCAAAGAGGTAACTCTCTCGCAAGCCCAGCCACAAAAAGCCCATCCCTCGTTTCCGAGGAGAAATCAGAGAAACAAGAAGGACTACCCCCACACCCACACCCGCCCCAGGGTACGAAGAGAACTCAGTTTTCAAGGGCCGCAAATGATAAAACACAGGGCGAGCTTTCCAGTTTCTCCCCATTACCACATTTGCCTCCGTCTTACAGGAAATGACATCACGCTAACACTGCTCTTTCAGACATCCTGGTGTGGAAGACTAACACTTTGCCAAGGAATGGAAGAGACTGCCTCGACGACTCTTGAGTTTTGCAAATCATTCTGGAGGGCCTCCAGATCACGTTAGGCGCCGCTCCCCATTGTAAAGGGCTCCCTTCGCTACAGACGTTCCAAATTCCAAAGCCAATGGCAAGCTTCGTCTTCTCATAGTTGTAAGCTTTTTGAACCAATTCATTCTAGCACCATGGTTCAGAATGGAAACACCGAGAATAGGTCTAAATGCCGTTAAAAAGGGAGACTTTGCAATCGGTGTAAACCTGCAAGGTGCGTATCTCCACATTTCCATCCACAAGTCTTGCCGGAAATTATTGAGGCTTGCTTTCAGGTATACGGTATAACAATTCACGGCATTCCCTTTTGTTCTAATATCAGTCCCTGTGTCTACACTATAATCATGAACGCAATCGTGTCGCATATTCGAACCACGTCTAAATTCGTGACTTCCAACTACCCGGACGACTTTCTTCAAAAGCACCATATGAGTTATATCAAGACCTAAAATCCCTTATTTCGATTTAGCTTTGCCTTGACAAATCTGGTGTCATCCCTTCCCAACATTTCACCCACTTAGGTATGGGGTTCAAAACCCACATAAAACTGCATTTGTCTCCCACAAGAACGCGTCTTGAAAATCATCTCGATGGTGTCTACCATTAGCTCAAAGAATCGAATGTCAGCCTCGAAATTTCTTCGCCTCTTGGGTCTCGTCGATGCAGCAGTCCTGGGCCTTTCACGAGACCACTGCAAATGATTCTCCTATCCCAGTTGCTGCTGAGACGTTGTTCATTCAGCCAAACGATCCCAGAATTTCAGCAAATGGGAGGACCTCAATTCGCTTACGTCAGACGTCCCATTGGAAAATCAACCGCCTGGCATCACGTTCTGCACATACGCCAGCAGGGCAGACTGGGGTGCCCACCTCCTTCCATCCTTTTAAGACGTCAGTGGGGTTTGTCCCCTTTAAGGGCAGTCATTTCACATGAACCTCCTGGAGATGAAGACCATAGTGAGTGTCTTTATATCGTGGGAGGAGACGCTATCTGGAAAGAACATTCTCATTCTATTCGACAACTTGACTATCGTCAGCTAGATTTTATGGCGGGGGGATGGGTGGTAATTTACCCAGTTTTCTGCCTCTGATTTGTGAATTTCTCTGGTGAAGTGGTGTCATCATTGACAAAGTCACATCCAAGTCCACCATACATTTAGGGCAAGATCAATGTTCTAGCGCTGAATGGACCATTCAGCTCGGTGATTTGTCTCATCTGCGTCTGTTTTGGTAGACCCCGTCAGGGACCAATTTGCGACAAGTTAGAACGCTATGCTCCCGACCTGCGTCTCTCTAGTCCCAGATCCGAAAGCCTCAGCAATCAACGCTCTATTGCTAAACTGGAACGGTCTCGATTGATAGGTTTTTCCCAGACCCATCTCATCTACAAGTTCTTACAAAAAGCGAAGGTATCAGAGTACATCTCACACCGATTGTTCACCTCAAATGGGAAAATTCATGAATTAACGATCTATTGAACTTTGCAGCAAAGATCCTTAGGAAGATCCTGCCTGTTCACTGCCTGCTCAAATAACTGCGAATGCATATTTTCCTAATGAACCCAAAGATGCTGACCCTGCACACCTGGCTCATATCCAGCAAGCTCTCAGAACGAAACGGTTCTCATAACAAGTGGTGGACAGAATTTCTCGGGCAAGGATTACAACCACGTTGAAATCATATGAGGGGAAATGGAGAGATTTCTTCCAGTGTTGTGAGCAGAAACACATCTCTCCCATACAAATCTCAGTACCACATATGGTTCAATTCTTCCTTTGGCTCTTCCAGAAGTTCGCTTCCATTTAAAGCAAGGGCCACCGTTCAATGATTTTAGAACATTTCGACATAATTCTGTAGAGATAATCCAGAACAAAGACCTTTCTGACCCTCTTGAGAACTTTGATCTGTCCCAACCGATGGCGTTGACACTTTGTCCGAAATGAACTCTTTCGTTGGTTCTGACACTGATTGAATAAGACACCCTTCGAACACTGTCCAGAGTCTCCATAACTCATCTCTCGTACAAAACCTGCTTCCTAGTCGTTATAGTTACAGTAGACAGAATCAATGAAATACACGCCGTATCGGTCGATCCGATCTATCTGCATTTCTGCAATGATGCTTCGGTTTTACTCGTGACGGCCCCTGATTTCATTACCAAGAACAGAATCCAACTCATGGGGAATCATATAATTTCCAATTATCTTGCACCCCCTTTTGTCTATAAAGTTCTTCTATCGTCTATACGCGATATATATCTTATATAAAAGGTTAAACAATGATCCGTCCATTCTAAGCAAATTACTTGCCACAGAATTTTTCTTTTAGCTTTTGATATACGAATTCATTTACAAACGACGGAACATAATTAACTTCAATACTTACTTAACTCCTGTTTCCATCCACGCTTGATAAATTTAAACAACGATGGGGTGGTATGAGGGTGACTATGTATACGTTTAAGTCTTAAAGAGACCGACCATGTATTATGGAGGGAGAGGGAGTAAAATAAAATGTGCTTCTTCAGTTGCAAAAATAGTTCTTCTATATATGTCAGATCAGATTTTGAAGGTTCAAAAATATCATGACTTTAACGAGAAGCGTGCAAAATATTCCCGTTCCAAAATAAAATCGCTTCCCACACTTCCTCGCGTAAAATAAATAATCGGTCCCAAATCTTTTTGTTTTATCGTCACGTAGCACTGTTCAACCAGTTCTAGATTTTGTAACTATTCAAACACGTTATACATTCTAATCTATAAATAGGAAGTATATACTTGTTATTAGATATGGTCTCGAAAAGAAACGGTAATCTCGTCTGTGCCTAACAACAACTTCATTGTCAAGGACAATTGGACATCCTTCCAGCTCTCTCTCTCTCTCTCTCTCTCTCTCTCTCTCTCTCTCTCTCTCTCTCTCTCTCTCTCTCTCTAATACTTCATACAAACAAAAGACTATTGTTGGATGTATGTCTGTGCGATAATCCAGGAAAGAGGACTGTATGCGTGAGAGATTTAACCTTTGTGCTTGCACAAGAGTGAAGCGGGGACCTCAGAAAAGAACCGTTTAATCCAATTCAAGGGAGTGCGCACCTGGACTTTTCCACACTTTAGTCAGTACGAATCAAGAAATAGACAAGTAGAAATATAAGAAAAGAGAATCATAAAAATGTTTGTTCTTTTCAGGAGGCACATTCTTGGTAGCTGTGTAAACATAAAAAGTTATCTAATTCATGGAATACGAGAGAACACACTTAATGCGAAATACACACCAACTTCCTACTTGCTTGCTTGCTTATTTATTTGCATGATTTCTAGCTTGGTAGGTAATCCCCCACTTGCTTACATGCCTGCTTACTTATTCTGATTGTTGTTATCTTACTTCACTGCTTACTTTTTCTGATTGTTGTTATCTTACTTCACTGCTTACTTATTCTGATTGTTGTTATCTTACTTCACTGCTTACTTATTCTGATTGTTGTTATCTTACTTCACTGCTTACTTATTCTGATTGTTGTTATCTTACTTCACTGCTTACTTTTTCTGATTGTTGTTATCTTACTTCACTGCTTACTTATTCTGATTGTTGTTATCTTACTTCACTGCTTACTTATTCTGATTGTTGTTATCTTACTTCACTGCTTACTTATTCTGATTGTTGTTATCTTACTTCACTGCTTACTTTTTCTGATTGTTGTTATCTTACTTCACTGCTTCCTCGGGACTTTTTTTTTACTGCTGAATGTGTTCGTTTCCTTTTTCAGATATAGAACTTTTCACTATACACTTTAGGTATTTGATCTATTGATTAAATATCTGCAGTGTGGTTATAAATAAATAAAAATAAAAATAAATAAATAAATAATGTCTTAGATACGTTGGCAGATGATGTTGCTCCGAATGCTGTCAAAAGCAACCACCCCACCCCCACCCCCGGATCCATTATAAATAGAAGGTAAAAATTATGATAATTGCAATCATAAATCGTACCAATCACCAATAAACATACTTATCACAGTATATTTGTTTAATATTTTCGTCAACAGATTGTTCAGCGTGAAATCGGAACAGAGATGTGCGTTGGAAAAAAAACTGAACATCTCCAATCTGATAGACTCATTTCGATTTGTACTATTTCACTCTTTCACTAAGAAATATTGTGTGCCTCCTGCCAATGCAGGTAACATAGTTTGGAATAAACAAAACTTATTTTTTCTTTAAATATAAAAATGGACAATGATAGAAAAAAAATCAAGATGAAATACCGTTCAATATGGTATAGTTTCCTTTGCTAGGGCTAAGAACGATCACGTGTTAATGACGTTACGAGAAGCCGGTTAGCTGCGCTTGTCTTAAACTTTGAATATTTCATGTCACTTTTATTTTACATTTACGGTGAAACATTTGATTACGGTCCCATTCTTTACATTTACGAAAGTTTATTACCTATATTGGTTAACAGCCAATGATACACTTTACCATAGCAAAATTCTTTCTCATTCATGACAAACTCTAGAACTTACCAGCCCTTACCCACGAAGAAAAATTCTTTGTTTAAAAACTCTCCGTAATTACAATTACTCAACGTCTCATCTCAGCCATATTTTGCTTTGCTTTCGACGAATGACTGCAGATAGGTTTTGGTTCCAGTCAGATTTACCTCCACTGGAAACAGGTGTCTGCCATCCTTAGGCGTTAGTCCTCCATAG
Source organism: Margaritifera margaritifera (assembly GCA_029931535.1). NCBI lineage: Eukaryota > Metazoa > Mollusca > Bivalvia > Unionida > Margaritiferidae > Margaritifera > Margaritifera margaritifera. Next base: position 438,454 of record JAQPZY010001418.1, read on the forward strand.
CATTAATATTATTATTGACATAAATTATGATTTGTTATAGCGTGCTATCTAGGCAATGAGTATTTGTAAAATAAGGCATGTAAGTTGTTTGATATGGCACCCTGAGGCTGAATATGGCACTCTAAGGCCCTACGAGAAAGTCCTCTCTCCGTCCATCTTGAAAAATGGTACATTGGGGTACTACGGGAATTTAATGTTTAAAATGCCCATCGGATTAACACTTATTGGCACTCTAGGGCTCTGGATGATATAACGCCGAATGGGCGTCCATTTGTTTAATATTGAAGTACCACGTTAGAGGGTCCAAAGCAAACTGGCGGACACCAAAAGGTATGCACATGCGCACTGAAAAAATGTCGAGCATTCGCACTATCTAATTTTTCACATCCGCACTGAACATTTCTTTTTTAAATTTTAAAAAAAAACTGATTCAAACATACTGTAAAACATATTACCCAAACAATATTTTCCGCATACGCAATACATTTTTTAGCTCATGCGCTAAAAAATAAAATAATTGCAAAACATTTTTGCAAATATATATAAATAGCGGGGTTTTTTTGGGGGGTGACATAATTATACTTACACATTCACATATACAAACACAAATAGAGAGAAGTTGACAATCATTGAGTAGTACTTCTGTTTTTAGAGATCTGTGGCAGCCCTTTGACCACATTTCTCCATTCCATGTCCCGACGGAAACATTCGCCTCCATTTCCCAATCCTCATTTCTGGGGATAAAAGGTTCCTCATTTCTAAGTTGTTGCTGTTGCTGCCACTCTTGTTGTTTTTCTTCCCTTTGTCTTAGTCTCTCCCATCGTTCCGATCGTCGCATTTAGAAGGTCAACGAAAGAGAGAGAGAGAAAGAAATTGAAGCCTATCTAAAAGATTTGTTTTATCAAATAATCAAAAACCAAGAAAATTTCAGAATCAACATTTTTGAGAAGCCCCGCTACATTAATCATGAACAAAAATGAAAAGTGCTGATTAGGGCAGTCCCTGATCTTTACGTATACTTTTAAAAACAATAAACACAAACAAAAATGCAGAATTTCAAAATGTATTTACAGCGTTGACGACGTTGGTAAGTGAGACCAGGGTTGCAATGACAGTTTCATCTTGCCATCAATGGACACTCCTTTTCTGAACTAAAGAAAACAGATATATATAATGATCACCAAGCCACATTTCTAATTTTGAATCGTTTCTAGGGAAATTAGGTCCAAAAACAAGAAAGTAAATGTTATAAAGAGAATCCAAGGATTTGTTAATCAAGAAAATACAAACAATATTGTCCACACACCATATGATCGGATCCTTGTATTCTCACATTATTGAATTTATTGGATGCAGCATTTCTTCTCATAAAGTCTGTGATATCGTTTTCAATATTAGGTAATCCAGACGAATAAAAATATTCTACCATGTGGTCGTTCGAAACGTAGACAGCCACCCAATGCGTTCCTGGTCGATGACTGTCGTTGGTGTTCATGACATAAACTCAAACATCTTTAGGTTTTCGATGAGAAAGTTCATCTTTAGCACAAACTACTGAATTTCAGGAATCTGTGTACGAACTGTGACTCAGGAGGTAATGTATTTCGCAGGAATTCATTTTCTTTCCTTGGTTTTTCACAGGTAATGAAAAGCGACTATTTCAAACTTGACCTTTTCCTTAAATGTGTTTGTCAAGCAAGTCAAAGAACCGAACGTATCGGTATTCTGCTGCAAAAGAGCTTCGATTAGTTTAGTCTCCAAGTGAGTCCATGGAGGTTTTGATTGGTCTATCAAGTCGCTATCAAGTCGCTATATAAGTCTTTCAATATCTTCTCTTCGTGGATGAGTGTCCATGCTTCTTCCAGATACTCTTCCAACTTGTCTTCTTGACTCATGATTAAATACTTGTTGTGTTACTTGACTAGAGTGGTCAAGTTAATAATCATAACAATGTTCTCTGGTCAGGAGCATGATTCTTTAGCCAAGTGGTTAGCAAAACAGTATATGAAGTACTGTTCTTTTTTTGGACATAGTGCCACTACTGTTTCTTACTTTTTTTCTTCTGCCCGACTACTACTTTGATGCTCTGTATGTGACTGCTGTACTTCCTGTACCTGTTCTTATTTATTTATGACCACGGCCTCGTATTTCATATTAAACAGTCTAAGATCATTTGTCCAAGACTTGATTTTGAAGGGTATTGTCAAATTTGGGCAAACAAGATCACGTTCACTGTGTTCTGGAAGGCTAGTGAAAACTGAAGTTCCAGATGGAGTTGGCCTGATTTTATAGAATGGAAATGTCCCTCATCACTCCCTTGGTCTGGGGTGAAATCAAATCCCCACACACTATATCCGTCAGTATAATCGTCGTACAAAATGCCATGGGTATTGTTGGTCCCCAGGTTTACTGATGCCTGAAACAGAGTCAAGTAAGATCTTAAGCGATTCTTCTAGGCAAAGGTTCAAAGGGTCAGGTACACAGGGTGATGCCGTCTCGGGTGACTTCTATCTTGAAAACGTTGAAGTGCTGGAACTAGAAATGATTTTAATCAATAGTTTAATCGAGGCTGCATTGCTGACGATGTCAGTAAAGATTCTTTTAGGGGGCTGACCCTGGGACACAAGATCTTTGATCTTGGAACGGTGTCCAGCGGCAACGTTGAAAGTTTTGACTTCCATTCGTCGTATGGGATACTTGGCTGCGCTTTTCTGAGAGTCTGATAGATGTCGTTTCCCACTTTGGGTAAGACTTCGACAGGTCGCACGTAAGATTTGACTTCTTCGATGCTTTTTTTTTTTTTTTTTTTTTTTTTTTTTTTTTAACTCGTTAGCGTTTGCCATCAAATGTAAAACTGTGCTGGTTCGATTCAGTCTCAGACGTACATCCACGCCATTTAATACGTACTTGTTTTGCAACCACGGATCTAAGTGTAAATGATCCATCATTTCTCAACTATGCCTTTGTTTGGTTTTCTTATGTCTGTCGTCCAATCATACACTGTAGTCTGGATCATGCTCAGCAATCAAAGATGTGTCGATAAACTTGCCAAACGTGACAGGTTTCCACACCACACAAAGCATCAAGGTGTGCTTTTTTTTTTTTTTTTTTTTTGGTTTTTTTTATTTGGCTTCTTTTCCGTAAATCAATAGATTCTCTAGGTAACCTCGGAAAGGGTAAATGTCCATGATAATACTGACGAGTTTATTGTTCAGTTACAAATCCACTTCACTGAACAACGAATGCACGAAATTGTTGACGGAAGCCTCTCTAACATCGACGCCTGGATTGGTGTTGTCGGATTTAATGACTTTTACTTTCAGCTACAAGCAACTGTTGTACAGATCGATATAGTCTTCGGTTTGCCCTTCGATTTTAAACTTGATGGAGGCTGACATCGTAAGAGACAACAAAGGATGGAATTGTACCCACTAGGATTCTCGGAACATACGAAACAATCTATGTCCATCATCTTGTTTTCATTTAGTAATCAAAAACGTCCAAGTCCCTGACGGGTCTTTGACTCTCATTCATTTTGTTTCCTTCGTATCAGTGAGATGTTAACGGTTTTCGATGTTTCTCTCTTCCTTGTCCTTGCTGCTGAGTGGAGGTTGACTCTGTTGTATTGAAATGACTGTGAAGTAAACGTATAGGTGTTTGTCGGGGTCTAAAGAGCTCTTTTCCTATCTGGATCAATACAGTTTACGCTGTATTCAGTAATGCTTGTTTGGCATGAGCGCATTTTGGATAAATTCTTTTCCTTGCGTCTAGGCAGCATTTTTTAAAGTATGCAATCCTTGTGAAACAATATGATTGAAGACGAGTGCCACAGTACGAAAGACCGATTTGAACACACTATCCAAACCATGTCCTCGTTGTCGAGCTCCTCTTCGGTATACTGGGTACATGAGTTACAACTCACTCGAGAATCTTTTTCAAAAATGTAGTTTCACCGTGACTTATCCATTCGATAATGGAACATTTTGTCCAAGATCTCCTTTTATGGCAGTATTCACACTCTCAAAATAAAAATTTCTGACAGAAAGATAATAACGATGTAAAAATTCTCGGTGAACGTGATAGGTGTTTCCTCTTTCATCGTAAGAAATTGGTCATATAATCATATAATATAATCCAATTAAAAGGGAATGATTCTCAACAACGATATTTTCTCTTTGTGCGCATGATATTTTAGGGCCGCCATTTTTAATTTGACCCTGTCACATGATACTTTAATGATAAGTGAATGGATGTCCATTCGGCCCTATGTCGTCATGAGCCTGAGAGTGCCATCCAATGTCACTCTTATGGACGTTGTTAATATTAAATTCCAGTAGGGCCCCACACCGTGATTTTTCAAGATGGCCGGAGAGTGAAATTTCTCGTAGGGTCCCAGAGTGCCATTTTGGGCCCCGGAGTGCCGTATATTCACATAAACACTATACCACTTGCAGTTTGAAAACACTATCATTATCATTATCTTCCGCTGTTTTACGCATTTCCATTACGGAAGACATCGAAGAAAGACCAGAAAGTGTTCGTAAGGTTCATCAAAGATTATTTTCTTGGTCACGGGAATTATAGCATAGTTTTCACATCCAGGCATTTTCAGGTAATTTCTCATTCGATGGAGGCGAAAAGTCGGTCTTTAAAGTAAGGGCCGTATCATGTGCTTAAGTAACGCTTTTAAAAAATTTTTGAAGGGTTTCCCTTTAAATAATTTTACACATTTATGCATATGATTGAAGTATATTTCAAAATTGTGGTACGCCGGGCGGAAAAGACCGAGTCATTCACCGTATCGAATCATTCACCTTGTAAGTGGCATAACAAACAATGGCTTATTAAGTTACGAAAAAGTCAGCTACGCACCGTTAAAAATCAATTTGATTAAAACTTTATTTTAATTTCAACGACAATATAATAAAATAAATCTTCCAACTCCAAGCAATACTACACATAAACGCAAACGAGACACAATACGTCACATCTCCTTCACGTCACGCGACGTCAGTAAGAATACAAACATGATGCTACCAGGTTTTACTCATTTCATTTGAAAGTGAGGTACAGAGATTCTATTCATCTTGCATGCATTGCTTATTACATGTAATTAAATAGATTGTGTTATCTTTTAAGGCACGCAATCTATTTGAAATAGTTTAATTTTGGCATCTTGCGCTATGGATCCAATGGAATTATTTGTCGCCGGAGTACTTTTAAACGTTGTCACGCTCATATTAAACGTTTGTGTTTGTGTTTTGTGGGTTTAATGCCATTTTTCAGGACATGATAGGCCATACATCGCGGCCAGTATATTTGGCGGAGGAAGAACTCGGGAAGAACCATCGACCCACAGGAAGCTACTGGCAAGGTTTCTCACATGCCCATGTTGGCCGAGCCGAGATTCATATCCACGCCGACAGAGATGGGATGTCAGTGATCTGTAAAGGCGAGCACCTTAGACCATTTGGCCACCCGGAGCCCCAGCACATCAAACGGTTAAATACATGAATTTACATCCCTAGAGATTTAAGTGTGATTCTTTAATTAGTTATCACTCCCTCTCCCCCATCCCCCCCCCCCCCCGCAGCCATCCTTGATCATGAGTAAATGGATGATAAACATTCATCCTTCTGTCTTTGTGTTCTTCTGAGAGTCGCCTGTGTGTGTGTGTATGCGTGTGTGTGTGTTTAGAAAATCCAGATCTTTAAGATTTCTCGCCATAAAAAAAATGGCACTGCAATGTGTTAGTGTGTGTGTGCATATATATATATATATATATATATATATATATATATATATATATATATATATATATATATATATATATATATATATATATATATATATATATATATATATCTGTGTGTATGTGATTGTTTGTGTGTGTGACTTATGCGGTGCTGGTCTGAAAGGTATCGCTGAAGCGTTTTCGGTCTCCACGTTTAACTCAATGCCTAATAAAGTAATCCATGCAAATGGTCGAACGTATATGAACTTTATCGACAGACTTTTGTAAATTGGTTATTATTGATTGATCGATGAATTGATTCTTGTAATAACTTTTAATGAAATCATCTTTTATTTTTGCTAGTGAAGCTTTTATTCAGTATTAGTAAGTTTAACTGATTTATATCGCTCCATTATTATCATTGTCATCCTCGTCGACGTCGTTGTCATCATCATCATCATCATCATCATCATCATCATCGGGAGCCGCTGTAGCTCAATCGGACTAGTAATTCAAGGGTAGCGGGTTCGATACCCTCCCAAGACAGTCCGGTTTGACCGCCTCAATCGTACAATACTGTGTTAATAGTGCCATTCAAATCGACAAAAACAAACAAAATCATCGTCATCATGGCAGAGAATATTGGTTTATAATAGATGTATATTCTAACAAACAAGGGGAGGAATCGTTAACTTAATGTACTCTTTGTGAAAAGATATAAAAGTGATCTCTCTTTAATGCTTTTCGCTGTTAGAATTATTCTTTCCGTGAACATAGGGAAAACTCTTAAATGCTTATATTGACTTGTACGTGCTTTATCACCGATTTATAGTGCTTTTACACGAGCGAGGGATCACCTATCAGTCTGTGTTACGGCCACACATATTACACAACAAAAATCCTAATATATTGCAATTTGTTCTATATATTTTTTGTTAAATATCAAAATGCAAGAATGTGAAATAACAATAGAGATTTATAGGTAAAAAAAAAGAAGAAAACACCTTAAATGACCGAATGTGATTGTATTAAGTTTTAAAAAATGTAGGGAGAAAGAGAAAAATGTTTTCCACAGGATACTATCATAAGACCTCTGTTATATTCCCCAAACACTCTTACCTCTGAGCTAACATAACACGAGAAATAATGTGGCGTATGTAAGAAAATGTCATTCAAGCATTTTAAGTTTAAAAACGAATTTTTAATTCTGGTTAAGAAGTATCTTTATAGTGTAGAGTACAGCAGGGTACCTCCGCAATTTATCGCTGAAATTACAGAGTTTTATTCAGAGATTCTGTTGGTGAAAATGTTGAAGCAAGTACAGGGGCAAACTATTTTGTATCTTTTCTAACCCATATCTTAACGTTATGAATAACATATCTTTTACTCCCCGCCCCATCCCCTCCGCATTTGTGCGTTCATGAAGCAATTTTAATCTATACAATGAATTCTTGATTCGTCCTTTCTAGCTGTTATTTCCTTACTCGATGAAAAGATATCCCCATGGATCGCTTCTTTCATAATTGATACAAAAGACAAAAAAAAATCTTTGTATCAGTGACAAGTTTCGTGACAACATTTCAGTTAAAATTTCAGTTTGAAGCCAACCGCTTTTGATGTTTAGTAAATTTCCCCAGGGTATATCCTTAATACATCCCGGTAATGACATACCATGATGATAAGAACGCGCTCTAGTGCTGCATGTTAATCAAACTTGGCCTGATACTGACTTGATCCAATATTCATGAAACGTTGGTTCTCATTTTCTTAGAATTTTGTAATCTTTCAAGGATACCTATCCCATTTGTGACCAACACTATTTATGATGCAGATATTTGCAGACTTGAAGGTACGGAGTGGACAAGTGGACTGTGTTAGTACATCATATTGAAGGTACGGAGTGGTCAATTGGATTGTGTTGTAGATGATATTGAAGGTACGGAGTGGACAAGTGGACTGCGTTAGTACACGATATTGATTGGTTTGGTTTGGTTTGGTGATTTACGGCACAGCAACACAAGTAGGTTATTTAGTGCCGAGGCAATTTTACTAAAGTGCCTTGCCCAAGGACACACCACCGTAGGATTCGAACCCGCACCCTTTCGGTCGTGAGTCCGGCACGCTAAACCACTGAACCACCACGGCTCCTCATGATATTGAAGGTAGAGAGTGGACAATTGGACTGTTTTAATGCATGATACTAAGGTACGGAGTAGACAATTGAACTCTGTAAGTGCATGATATTGAAGGTACGGAGTAGACAATTGAACTCTGTAAGTGCATGATATTGAAGGTACGGACTCTGTAAGTGCATGATATTGAAGGTACGGAGTAGACAATTGAACTCTGTAAGTGCATGATACTAAGGTACGGAGTAAACAATTGAACTCTGTAAGTGCATGATATTGACGGTACGGAGTAGACAATTGAACTCTGTAAGTGCATGATATTGAAGGTACGAACTCTGTAAGTGCATGATATTGAAGGTACGGACTCTGTAAGTGCATGATATTGAAGGTACGGACTCTGTAAGTGCATGATATTGAAGGTACGGAGTAGACAATTGAACTCTGTAAGTGCATGATATTGAAGGTACGGACTCTGTATGTGCATGATATTGAAGGTACGGAGCAGACAATTGAACTCTGTAAGTGCATGATATTGAAGGTACGGACTCTGTAAGTGCATGATATTGAAGGTACGGACTCTGTAAGTGCATGATATTGAAGGTACGGAGTAGACAATTGAACTCTGTAAGTGCATGATATTTAAGGTACGGAGTAGACAATTGAACTCTGTAAGTGCATGATATTGAAGGTACAGAGTAGACAACTGAACTCTGTAAGTGCATGATATTGAAGGTACGGAGTAGACAATTGAACTCTGTAAGTGCATGATACTAAGGTACGAAACAGACAACTGAACTCTGTAAGTGCAGGATATTAATGGTACGGAGTAGACAATTGAACTCTGTAAGTGCATGATACTAAGGTACGGAGTAGACAACTGAACTCTGTAAGTGCATGATATTGAAGGTACGGAGTAGACAATTGAACTCTGTAAGTGCATGATATGACCTAAGGGTTACAAATTGCATTAAAGTTCAAAAAATGTCCGATATTCCATAATTGTGAATATTTCAGAGGAAAGGTGAGGATGATGACATGTCACAGAATGAACAGTGAAGTTCAGGCAGTGGGAAACAATATAGACTGCTAACCAATAATGTATAATAATGCATGCGTGCAGTCTTTAGGTTGACCACATAAGCTGTGCACTACTTATAAACCATGAGTGATGCTCCGGGGAGCAAATATGTCTTGATTTAATATATATTTTGTTCACGTAGTGAATTGTTAGATGGGAGATCCTGGGTGCGAAATAAAGTTGTTATTTTCCTAGGGCTTCATATTCCTGTTATTGTTTCTTTAATCGTATTCAGTGCATATGATTTAACTTGTCACAATATGTTGATTACATTTGTTGAAAATTAAGTTTTAAATATCATTTGGAAACTAATTTCATGCTGCTATCCACGTAAATTGCAAAAGAAGAGTAAATTTTGCAATTTCTATATTTGAAATCTGACATATTCAAGCAAGGCTTGCAAAACAGTTATTAAGTAACTATTTATAAGTTCTTGTATAATTGGACATTATCAGTGTATGTTAGGCTACTTTATCTCTATAAAGTCATATTGTGTGGTGACTCTGTGTGAACAAGTTATTTATAAAAGGACTTATTTATGGGAATTTATTCTGAAGTGTTTGTGTGTCCGAATTAGTACGTGAATACTTTGAATTACTGTGGTCCGTTTATACAAGTTCGTCACATCTTTGAAAATAATTCCAGCACAAGTATTCTCTCTCTCTCTCTCTCTCTCTCTCTCTCTCTCTCTCTCTCTATATATATATATATATATATATATATATATATATATATATATATATATATATATATATATATATATAATTGCATAATAGATAAAAACTAGTAAGACTGAATTTAGCTATTGCTTTAAGAAAGACACCTTGCGACGCATGGTTTGTTTGAGGCTACAAAACGTATTAGGTGAAAATCATCTGGATTTGTACTGCCCATATGTTTCTAATTGGGTTTCAGCCGACAGAACTCATAAATTGGGACGTTTTCTGGACTTGATCACTTTCGTGGCTAATAATTGTCTCTCACGGGGATTTATAAACATTTAACACACCTAATTTCCTAGGAAATCGATAAGAAATATTCCTTTTGGGCTTCAGCCAATATCAAATGAGAAATTATTTTCCCAAGGATATGATAACATTATCTCTTCAGCCATCATTTCTATTGTTACGATTGCGTGTCGGCGATATTGAATCAGACAAGCGGCGGCCGTCCGGGGAATTAAGATATAGTTTATTTTACAACGAATGAACGACGAAACACTGAACTATTGGAATTGAATATAAACACATGTACTAACATGCAAATGTCGCATAAATGATAGAAGTAACCCATCTTGTAAAGAGTGTTGTTCATGTCGCATAGCACATATAAGTAACCCATCTCGAAAAGAGTGTTCTTCGTGTCGCATTATTCATACCAGTAACCCATCTCGTGAAGAGCGTTCTTCATGTCGCATAAGACATAGAAGTAACCCATCTCGTGAAGAGCGTTCTTCATGTCGCATAATACATACCAGCAACCCATCTCGTAAAGAGTGTTGTTCATGTCGCATAACACATACAAGTAACCCATCTCGAAAAGAGTGTTGTTCATGTCGCATAACACATACAAGTAACCCATCTCGAAAAGAGTGTTGTTCATGTCGCATAACACATACTAGCAACCCATCTCGTAAAGAGTGTTACATGAAATAATTTGAGTATATCTTCTTGCCAATATCGGATCTGTTTCTGTATATTGATGTAGATGTATATTGTATTATATAGGATTCGGTATTTCTGCGGGTTTATTTTTATATGGTAATACATATATATATATATATATATATATATATATATATATATATATATATATAGAGAGAGAGAGAGAGAGAGAGAGAGAGAAATATTGGGATATATATATATATATAGATAATCATTTTCTGATAAAATGGGATATATATATATATATATATATATATATATATATATATATATAGATGTATATATATATGGAGAGAGAAAGAATTACGAATATACACCAAATAGAGCGGAAAGTGCTATCTCTGGATTCTAAAGGAGAATGCTTGATAACATTAACATAATTTTTAATATATATATATATATATATATATATATATATATATATATATATATATATATATATATGTATATATATACATAATCTGAAAAAATGAGTTCTCTAGGGATCCAGTACATCTGGAAAGACTGTTAGTTACTGTTATATATCATGTGATATAGTTCTTTAGGTGGAAATTTACATGACAGAGAGATGTATGCAGAACTTATGGGCGGAAGACGTTCGTCGTTAAGGCAAATTTGTATCTCAAGTATTTTCTACGGATTACCTTCATTTGTGTACTAAAAGATGAGTTTTTTGTGTCCCAATTGCCTCTTTCATCGCTACCAGTGTATTGCATCTTTATAATCAATATTTGTCATGTTTTCTGTCTTTATGTTTGTCTGAATTTGTGTCATTCATTATGCACTTGTTTACTCATTATTTTCTCTTTGTGAATCCTCTTCCAGTTTGTCTGCCTGTTTACCTTCTTGCATGACACCATGTTTGTATTTCCATTTGTTTGACAGTTTTATTACCATTCCATCTAGATTCCAGAGCATATTGTTTAATTTACATTGATCTATACTATTCCCTCGGGTTCTTATTGATTTCGACTTTTTCAAAACAGGCCGCAAGAAATAATTGAAGAGTAATAAATAACATAAGCAACCAGAAGTAACGGAAAGATCTGACGTCTCTCATTTCCGTTTTCCTGATTAACTCGATTTAAAGAAAATTCCATATTACCGTAAATACCATGAACACCATCACATATTGTATAGGGTGTCAGAAAACACTAAAGACACACCCTGATGACAAAACGGAAGATGTATCGTTGACTGAGCTTTGTTTGATACCGAATCTGTGTTTCTAGACAGCCCTCATAAAGTCCCAAGTCCTTAACTGATAAAAAAACACGAAATGCCCACGGTAGTGTTTTTTAAACTAATTTGCAACACATACCATTTGTTTGGGGAACTTTGACATTTATAGCATAGTAAAATGACTTATTGAATACTTGCATTGGATGAGGTAGATTTGACGTAAGATTGTGTGTACATTTTCTTCCTGGATCGTACCCACAATATAATAAAGACAACGACGGACATCAGCCATCTTTGCTTCCCTGCGGTAAAGATATCCCGATAGAATATTCCCCTACAGGGTGTTGCTTGCAATTTTTCTGGGATAAATCCAGCGAGTATACTTTGCTCTAATAGCTCGTTCCTCACATTAAACAATATCATCGGCTGCAAAATGCACTGCCTGAGAACAGAGAGACGGGAACGTAAATTTATAGCTGCATAAATTCCCTTTTTCTCACAGGACAAAAAATGTGCTTCAAAATATGAACTACAAATAGTGCATAATTTTGACCAATGAGAGCAATGCATTTCATTCAGTGTAAACGCGGCGCTTACCTCCTGTAAATATCCATTTCCCCTTTCTCTGTTCTCGGGTGATGTGTCGTTTTATGGTGGCATTTTGCAATAAAAGCTGATCAAATTTTGCAATACACGACAGGAGCTATTAAAGTGATGCATACTCTTTTGATTTATCACAGGAAGAAAAAAAACAACAACGATGTCGAAGGTATAAAATGTCGCCGGTTTAACTCTACTCTGGTAAGTAAAGGTGGTGGATATCCGTCCTTGTTTTCATTTTATAGGGTGTAAACATTGTTTTTTACAGAATGTAGACACTATGTAACGTCAAGCTCCTTTGTGTAGGTCTCGGTTGCAGTTTATATTATTGCCACATATGATGTTATTATACATTGCAAGGTTATTGTAACAAGTTTGCGACTCAGTTTTCCTCTCCGTGACATTCATTGGAGCATTTAAGCAAAGGGGAAAACAACACATTCAGAGAGAGAGAGAGAGAGAGAGAGCGATCTTGGTGTGTGGCAGTAGTCGATAATTTACATCATTTTTACAAATAGCAATGACGAGATTATATGGAGAAATATAGCTAAAACATATAAAAATCAAGGATGAAAGTAATTTAATGACTTTGTAATCTTTTATTTGCTATCAAGCGTGTAAGTTTCTTCTTGTATCAGAGAAGCTTTTAAGTTGTATAAGAATCTCTATTGATCAATAGACTCGTCATATCTAACAACATTTATGTTCAGGGCTAGAGACTCGGGCACAATATATGTCTTGAACCATTAAAGAGCCTACAATTAAACAAGATATTATGGTAATATTCAATTCGAAAGAGACAGAAATAAACCAAAAGAATCAACTGTTAACTTTGCAGGAAATAATTAGTATATTATAGGGTAATTTATTTATTGGCTTGATGTAGTTAATGGTACAGAATGTATCGAACGTTTTTGTATGACGTCACAGGCCTGTATGCTTTCTTCTCTCGAAATTGCTCTACCATCATTCCGGTCACTTTCCCATAATGGAGGTATTGTACGGAGGAAATTGATTTTATGAAATATTAAATTATTCAAAATCTGTTTAAGTATATATAAGAAGAAATTAATACAAGATTAATATTAGCTTTGCAGCTTACGTTCAACTATAAAATGAAATAGGTAAAATCCAGTAGCAATCAAAGCTGGCTTGACATCATATTTGTGTTCTTAATGACGTCGCGTGACGTCAAGGAGTTGTGACGTATTGTATCTTGAGCGCGTTTTTTACTTATGTATAGTAATGTTCTGAATTTAAAGAAATATTTAAAGATTTTGTCGTTGAAGTTAAAATAAGTGTACATATCTTAGAGGTTTTTAAAGGTGAAAATGTGGCTTTTTGTGAGTTTATCAACCATTGTTTGCTATTTCCATTACACGTTGAATGACTCGGTCTTTTCCGCCCGGCGCAGGACAATTTTGAAATATACTTCAGTAATCTGCATACATGTGTAAAATTGTTTAAAGAGAAACCCTTCAATAGATTCTTAAGAACATTATTTAAGTATATGATCTGGTCCTTACTTCAAAATAAGGTCAGTAATTTGATGAGTTCATAAAGGATAAAGACCAAGTTTACACCTCGATCGAATGAGAGATTACCTCAAAATACGTGGATATAAAATCTGTACAGTAAGTCCCCTGACCAAGAAAATAATCTATAATGAACGTTGCGAGCACTTACTCGTGTTTCTTCAATGTTTTCCGTAATGGAACATGCGCAAAAAAACGGAAGATAATGGCGGAGACCATGCTTCCGATGCTACTGTTTCAAACTGCAAGGGCTGTGGTTTTGACATGCCTTGTTTTACACATTCACGATGCATAAAAAATCTCGATATTACAAATTGTAATTTCTGTCAATGACAGTAATGCTAAGGAAGACCGACTCCTAAGGATGACAGACACCTATTTATATCGAAGGTAAATCTGACTGGAACTAAAAACTATCTGTAGTTGATCGTCGAAAGCGAAGCAAGAAAATGTTGAGATGGACAGTTGAGTAATTGTAGTTCCTTAGAATTCTGAAATAAAGAATTTTTCGTCATGGGTTAGAGATGGTCAGTCCTAGAGTTTACCATGAATGAGAACGAAGATTAAAACGGTAAAGTGCATCAGTGAGTGTTAAACCCATAAATGTAATAAAATTCCGTAACCGTAATAGCAGTGCGCGTTATCAAACTTTTAACAGTGAATGTAGCAAAAGTAACATGAAATAGGCAAAGCCCACGACAAACAAAAATGACTGGTTTCTCGTCACGTCACTGACAAGTGTGCGTTCTTAGCCCTAGCAAATAAAACTATACCACATTGCACGATATATAGAGGATATCTACGTTTTTTTAGTAGATATAAGGAAATATTACACGAATTAATTGGAAACATTATATTGTCACGAGTGGCTGTTTCCACTTCACCAGTGAAATATTTCCTTATATCTCCTCCAAAAACGTAGATTTCCTTTTTATTATAAATTTTTAAGGCAAACACCTTCGATTTGCGTGGATTTGTTTCTCTAGTATGTGTCAATGCGATTAACGGCTGCATTACTATACCGATAAAAAGAAGTTCCGAAATTGTACAATAATTTTAGGACAGCGACTTTTTACAAGTTTAGATTGTACATATAATCCTTCAAAATTGTGTATTTTGTCAAATTAATGAATGTTTCCATGCGAAAAGGAAGTGATTTTTTTTCGTTAACATAGTTCTTTTGCGGATTGATACATGAACATTGCTGGGGTGGGACTGCTATATCAACATGACAGAACGCTCCAACAGACTTCATAGCATAACATCATTAAACAACAAATTTTCATGATTGTGAGTTTACTTGTAAGGATTCTGGCTGCTACTTTTTTATTTTAGCATTTAGACGTGAATTTTTTGTGTTGGTAGGATTACAGTCTATTTCGGTAACAGAATCTGCACCCGAATTTCGATTGTAACGTAATTTCGGTTTGCAGTCGACACTAATCCATGTCTGATTTCTCCATCGTTTTCAGACATGATTATGATAGTGATGACAGTTACAGTCGCTACTTAAACAATTTTATTACTATATGTAATCAAGATTTGTTTTCTTGAAAATGTGTGCCATTTGTCGTTGAATGTAACAGGTATACGATACAGTATGGGTGACACAGAATCTCGAATAGCAACCGGTTATGTAAGTTCAGTCACTGACAGTTTGCATGATTCATGTGGAAAACTAATTATAAATAGTTAATGCTTGAAGCCCGCTTTTTGTTGTTTGGAGTTCATTTTTATGCATTCTTGACGGCGCCTTTTCATTGATTGCATAAAACGTATACTAGAGGGTCAACAGTCTTTACACATTTGAAGATCTATTCATCCTGATGGGGAGAAAGAGAGGAAGGGTTGGAGAGACAGACAGACGGACAGACAGAGACAGACAGACAGAAGAAAAAGAAGAAGAAAAAATAAAATAGGCTTAAATATGGAATTATAGGTCTGAAGAACATACATAAGGGCAGATATACTTCCTAAAGGGAAAAAGAAAGTAGTTCCAAAAGTGATATCGCCACTGTGGGGATAAAAGTGGTATATTTCAGTATCTCATTATGAAATATATCATAAATTGCCTTAAATTGTTTTATATTTTACATTTTATTGTTGTTTTGTTTTTGTTTTTTTTTTGTAAACTAAAATATGTTTATTTAAATAAATATTTTGGTTTGATAAAATAAATTCAAATAAATAAGCATTTTCTTTATTCCAAACTATGTGACTTGGTTTGTCACGAGGTACACAATATGTGTTAGTGAAAGAATATAAATCGCAATTAGTTTAAATATTTGGAGATCTTCGGCTTTTTCTCCAACTCACAACCCTATTCTATTTGTTCTATTAATAAAAGTAATCATAAGAACTAGCTCTGAGAGCGGCGCAAAATCAATAAATAAATTACTTAATAAAGAAATGTAATGATTCACCTAACATTAAATGCAATAAACATCACATTTATCAGTATGTTCTTTCATTAACAAACAATAGAATCGTAAAATCTAAAACATATATATTCAGAGGTTAGAGCCTTTGGAACAATGCACGTCGTGTAGCACGAACAACCTACGCTTCAAAAAGAAATGATTTACATTTTTTATTAGAGACTACAATCAAGCAAGAGTAATTAGCTGTTAAGGTAATGGAATTAAGTCTCAGTAGAGATTATAGAACAACACACACACACACACACACACACACACACACACACACATATATATATATATATATATATATATATATATATATATATAGAGAGAGAGAGAGAGAGAGAGAGAGAGAGAGAGAGAGAGAGAGAGTTCTATATGTCGTCATAGGCTTGCAAAATTACTTCATTCGAAATAACTGTCCGCACTCTATTACATAAATGGAAGTAATTACATTTATGGTTAATAACTGTCCACACTCTATTACATAAATGGAAGTAATCACATTTATGGTTAATAACTGTCCATACTCTATTACACAAATAGAAGCAATGACATTTATGGTTAAAAACTGTGTTACGACTCCATGGTCTAAGAAAAATGTAACAGAAAGAAAGTGAAACCAACAAATCAAGAAAAAATTAACAAGTAATTTATTTCTAGATAATTAAAATGAAAATCAAAAGACACTTACAGTAACGTGAATTAAAATCCAAACAATCCAATAATCCTAAGTGTCCTAACCGCAAGTCCTAAATATAGAATGTTACGAATGAATTTCAGTATTCTTGAATGTGCTCATGTGCCAATAGCCTTTAATGTCCTGATTTGCCAGTAGTCTTTAATGTGTTGATGTGTCAACATGAAGTACTCCAGAATATCTTTGAATAAGTTCACATAAATCCCAAAATCATCAATTCAAAATCCAAAATCCAAAAGTATATGAGCACTTTTATAATCAAATGAATATTCTAAATAATTCCACTCTCTGAATTTGGAATGATTTTTCACAACTGTAATGACTTTTTAAAGACTGATGGTAAGGTTGAAACTGAAAAACTGTCCACTAAACATGGTATATTTAAAGATAGGTCACATGACAGAATGTTCTAAAAATGATATGGTGTATATGACTTTTAGCACACAACTCTAAAGGAAATTCTAGTTTTATCTGTAAACAATATCAACCCGAACCTCAAATTGAATAAACAACTTGCTTACCAAAACCGTCCTTGAACTCAAATACTAAGTAAACAACCTATTTCAAGGACAATAGCTAAACATGTAAACCTTATAGATAACATTAAGGTTTGAGCAAATATTAAAGTCAAGAAACATATAATTTCCTAAAATATTTATATTATTATATAAAGATCATAAATAACAACTATATTACAACTTCACTTATTTACATTCTTTTACATTTTATTACAGTGTATTTCATTTACATAGTGGTTAAATATCTTGCAAAATAAATTGCTGGCCCATATTCCGCGGGCTTAGATCATTGTCAGGAAATTAATTTCAAGGCACAAAGTTTGTTTTTTTTGTCACTTGTGTTTGCAAGAGTAGTGCTTCCCTTCTGCAAAACATTGATTACTGGAATAAAATCTAATTTCCTAAAAAATTACATGAGTTTTACCATTACTACATAATAACCAGAGTTCAGATATATACCTTGAAGAAATACCATGCAATAACCGTTGCAGGGATTCATGTCCTAAAAGAGGTGAAATTAAACTTGAAAGCCGTGTAATCCTAGTTATGACAGATCAAGGATTCCACTTTAGTTAAACGTTTACTGCAAAAATCTAAATGATGTGATCATTGCATTTTTACGTCATCGATATGACGTCACTTGTCACCTAAGTGTATCTTAGCGCTATGAACTCTGGGAGAGATCTGAGATAAAATGACGTCCTTGCGACTTCTGTTCCTTTGTAAATAATGAAAGGAAAAAATGCTTACACAATTTTAATAATCGCAATAACAATCATATTTTTATTTTTTTTTAAATAATTTTTTTTTATAAAAAGTAAACGAAAATGTCACGACACTTCGGGAAATATGTAACGATTAACGGTCTCTCATAAGCGGCAGCTTGCTTCTGTTTACTGAAGCTTGCTATGATCACAATACTTGTCATACTGAAAAATTATCTTTACCAACATGGCCTTTTTGTATTTCATAAAAGAAGTCTATGCTCTTCAAATTGTGAAATTGGATGAAATTTTAAATACTCATTTCAGTTTTGATTTTATGGACAATTAGTGACAGGGTACTGTTTCCCATGTTTTTCTTTACAATTACTCTACCTTGTAGAGATATATTCAGATAATAGAAGTGCACATATTGCACACCAAACTAAACTTTTTAAAAAAGTCACTTTTGGATTGTTAGGACTCTTAGCCATTTAAAAAAAATCAAAAGCTAAATACTCCAACATGTCACAAGCTATCGCCCTTAATATTACGACTTTATGTAAGAAATTGAATTTTATGCTCATAAAAATCAAGATTAGGATGGTAGCATTCTACAATTAGGTAAAACGTTCACTATTCAGCTTGTTAATTACGACAATGCATATCATAACTTATCAGTGCTGCCTTTTGACTTTCCATTTCACTGAATCGCCGTTTCAAGTTGGATTTTAAACTTTCCTGCAATTGAATCTAAACTATCTCTTGAGTAATGTGGAAATAAATATGCTGATGGAAACCAAATAAAATACTGTTGGAAACCTAATAAATATACTGATGGAAACCACATAAAATACTGACGGAAACCAAATAAATATACTGATGGAAACCAAATAAAATACTTTCACAAAATTTTGAAATTTTAAAACGGTGGAGGGAATTTCTCAACATTATGTGCGATGGAATATTTATATTTTGTTATTTTCTTTCAAGTTGAAAATAAATCCCTTCTAGATCTCTGTAATCAGTCGCCTGGCAAGGTCTAAGGGCTTTTGCAATAAAACACTTTCAAGATTAAGGATAGATCTCCAAGTATTATGTACGTAAACATTGATAGTATTCAGTTTCCTTGGATATTGCATAATTAGACATCTCCTGCGATACTACTTAATTAGACATCTCTTGCGATACTACTTAATTAGACATATCTTGGGAAATCACATAATAAGACATTCTGGGCTAAATAAAATGCAGCAGGGAATATTATCTTCATCAGAACGCAGTTAACATAAGTTTTCAAATACCACGCTGCACACAAGCTTTTACCACCCACCCCCTCACCACATCAGTTTAATAGTTAGCCTCACGTGATAATTTTAAAACAATACAATTTAAATATAATACAGCATTAATCGGTTTTGTGTTACGTCTGATGTATTCCATAGGTGTTGTGTTAAGATTGCTGAATCCCATAGATTCCATGTTAAGTTTTATGCATTTCATAGGTTCTGTGCTAAGTCTGATGAATTCCCATAGATTCCATGTTAAGTCTGATGCATTTCATAAGTTCTGTGCTAAGTCTGATGTATTGCATAGGTTCTGTGTTAAGTCTGATGTATTTGCATTGGTTCTGCGTTAAGTCTGATGTATTGCGTAGGTTCTGTGTTAAGTCTGATGTATTGCATAGGTTCTGTGTTAAATCTGATGTATTGCATAGGTTTTGTGTTAAGTCTGATGTATTTGCATAGGTTCTGTGCTAAGTCTAATGTATCCCATAGGTTCTGTGCTAAGTCTGATGTATCCCATAGGCTCTGTGTTAAGTCTGATGTATTGCATAGGTTCTGTGTTACCTATGATGTGTTGCATAGGTTCTGTGTTAAGTCTGATGTATCCCATAGGTTCTGTGCTAAATCTGATGTATCCCATAGGCTCTGTGTTAAGTCAGATATAGTCTGTAGGTTCTGTGCTAAATCTGATGTATTCCGTAGGTTCTGTGTTAAGTCTGATGCATTGCATAGGTTCTGTGTTAATTCTGATGTACTCCATAGGATCTCTCTTAAGACTGATGTAATGCGTAGATTCTGTGTTAAGTCTGATGTATTGCATAGGTTCTGTGTTAAGTCTGATGTATTCCGTAGGTTCTGTGTTAAGTCTGATGTATTGCATAGGTTCTGTGTTAAGTCTGATATATTGCATAGATTCTGTGTTAAATCTGATGTATTGCATAGGTTCTGTGTTAATTCTGATGTATTGGATAGGTTCTGTGTTAAGTCTGATCTATTGCATAGGTTCTGTGGTTAGTATGATGTGTTGCGTAGGTTCTGTGTTAAGTCTGATGTATCCCATATGTTCTGTGCTAAGTCTGATGTATCCCATAAGGTTCTGTGTTAAGTCTGATGTATTGCGTAGGTTCTGTGTTAAATCTGATGTATTCTGTAAGTTCTGTGTTAAGTCTGATGTATTGCATTCTCTGTTATGTCTGATGTATTGCGTAGGTTCTGTGTTAAGTCTGATGTATTGCATAGGTTCTGTGTTAACTCTGATGTATTGCATAAGTTCTGTGTTAAGTTTGATGTATTGCATAGGTTCTGTGTTAATTCTGATGTATTGGATAGGTTCTGTGTTAAGTCTGATGTATTGCATAGGTTCTGTGTTACGTCTGATGTATTCCACAGATTTTTAATGCAATCCGTAGGTTCTTCCTCTTGTGTTATTACTCTAACTGATTGTTTTTATTTTCTTCAGTATCCTTGCTGCAAATTGTTACACAGCTGTGCAAAAGGAGGAGATATGTCAGATATAATGTTCCATAACCCACATGTTCACACGAAGGAAAAAAGCCCCGACTTTGACCACAGAGTCTAGCATATATTTAAAAGTGACCGATATTGTCAATACATCGAAGTAAAGAATTCCCATAGACAAAAGATCTGTACTGTCATGGTCATACTTTCTCGAGCCCCTTGATCACACTGTGAAAGTAAATTTCTTGTAAGCTTTTATTGATATCTATTTAGTTTAAAATGCTCATATTTGCAAAGGATACACATGCAAATACAGTTACGGCCATCACTTTGGAGAGAATAGCAATTGAAAAAGATGGCGATTTCTTTCTTTACTTGACCCTATTTTCTTTGTAAACTTAAGAAAATCAGGTTTTAACCAAATTCTGTCTGGTCGTGGGCTTAGCAGGTAGGTTCTTCTATACATCTTTCAATGTATGTTCCCTGCTTGATCCCAAGATGAATTAAGTTGAAAATTTAAATCTCTTCCTAAACTTTTGCATCCTTGTTGTACTGCCTGATATTTTAAAATTAATGAACCTGAATCTTTTATGGCCAGAAATTCTTTGTGATTGTTCAAAGAGCCAAAATTTACAAACTTAGACTCGTTAAATAGAACATGTGTATTCCAAAAGTTGTAACATAACCTTACAGCTTAAGTACACACACAACGTATTGCCCCGCTTTGCTATAAACAACCAAGTGTTCTTTTGCCTTCAGAGAACGACCATAGTCAGTAGATCACTGATTGTGCGCACAATCGTTTTGGGAAATAGTTTTAAAATGTCCTAAAATATTGCCCACAACAGAAGACAAAAATTATTTGTTTGAGGATTTGTGAACACTAGTATCAGCTTTACTGTTGCAAGTTGAGACGCATCGACGTAACAACGCATATATATGCGACAATAAAACCACGATTAACTTCAAATCCTCAAACAAAAAAACTGAAGAATATAGAGGTGCATCTCGACCTACTTATCAGGTTTTAGTGTTTATTACATTCGCGTATAGAGTAATTTCCGAAAGTGTCTATGGACCCAGCCATTTGTATGTCATGTGACTGGTCGCCATTAAGGTGCTGAATCAAAGAATATAATTGTGTTTGTCAGGATATGGCTGTTTACTATATCAATTCTTGTATCCTTTTTTCTGTTCAAAGAGCAATGTAAAACCGTTTAAACTTTTTTTTACTCCCTTGAATTAACTTTTGTGGCAATTTAATGAATTTTGATATCTGGAATTACGTTTTCATCTATGAGATTCCTGTCAAAAAGTCACACAAGAAGCTTGAAGAAGCGAGTGGGGTTCCATGCAATTGTATCCCGATCACGAGAAAATGTTTACTCTACTGAGGTTTATAGACTAACTGATAATGAAAGAAACAAGTTTATTTCATATTTCAACTTGCAAAAGTGAACAATGAGGAAATATACCTCCGAATCGATATTTGTCACCCGTTATCAATAGTAACCTATTTTCGAGGTTGTCGTTTTTTAAAAAAAAAAAAAAAAAAAACTTAGATAACAATTGCGCTGACTCAGACTAAGAAGAATTTTAATATTTTCACCACGTTAATTAGTATTTGTATTTTTTTTTTTTTTTTTTTTTTTTGTCTCAAAGGCTTATTCAACGTTAATTTTAAGCGTATGTTTTGAACATTCTAAATTTTGACCCCCTTGTCACAAACGTCTCTATATTATCTGACCATTTTGCATTATTCAGGCGGATGGAGTGAAGACACATTGTATATGTGTGTGTGTGTGTGTGTGTGTGATCGAAAACGTGCTCGGGTTTCGTTGCCGCGTACAGCGTTGCTCGAGGGTGGTTTATTTCTTCGGCTTTAGTTACTTCGAAATACTGAGCGCGATTCAACCCATGCTGCATGTGCAAATTGCCTGAAGTGAAAACCCAAGTACCTAGCTGCGCATATTCATCACAGCTAGGGTACTTATAGAGCAAATTTTCTATGTACAAATTACATTACGACGAGTCTTGTAAGGAAGCTTACCACTTTACGGGAGCAATCTTCAGCTGTAGAGCTGCTTTTGTGTATGGTTTGGTGATGTGGAGTCGCAGTACTCTGTGGAGTTCCTTGCGACGTGAACGCTGTGTCTGGTGACGTTTGCTCGGAAGAGAGTACTGGTGTTCTCGATGTAAGGGACCAGGCTTCGCGACCATCAGATCTGTGTTGAATGAGAAGGGTCTCGAGGGATCCTTCAACAGACTGGGAGGTTTGGACCATGCGTGGTGGCTCCTTGGCCATTGACTAGAGCGGGTGGAACCGGAAATACATCTTGGTCGTCAACTGGGCGCCACGATATAAATATATACGTGTTCCATGTTGTAATTGGTTATGTCAATATCGCTATATGAGTGATACATTCGTAAATGCATAATTCAAATATCGCTAAATGAGTGATAAATTCATAAATTCATTCATTCATATTTCAATATCGCTAAATGAGTGATAAATTTATAAATTCATTCATTCATATTACCATATCGCTAAATGAGTGATAACTTAAATAATTCATATTTCAAATATCGCTAAATGAGTGATATATTGATAAGTTCATAATAATGCGTCCTACTTGTGGATAAATGATACTAATGATACATTATTCGTAGTTGTATATAAATCACATGCTTTGGTCACCCTTGGTGCTAAATAAGACCTTGTTTGTATTAGGGTGTAGATCATATACTTTCATTCGTTGATTGGTTATAGAACAGTGTTCATATTTGTTTGCAAGTTCTTTTTGTTGATCTTTATTTGATTTTCTCGTTAAAGTTACTTGTTGTTGATTGGTTCCATGTTACGAACTATATTATTTTTCCCTATATCTTTTTGTTACAGTGGTGTCAGAATCATTCATCGTTAAGTTGCATTTATAAATAAACATCTCATTAACGTAATTTGCTTTCGGTGTCTTCGCTTATCCAATTACAACCCGGCTTCATCCTGTTACACATGGGGAAAATGAGTCCGTACTTTCACTGAAGAGGGAGGATGATAGTTATCTGCGGTCTCATGCGCATGGGAAGTGTGACGCAGTCGACGGAAACAAATAATACCTGATCTTTCATTGAGATTTTTAATCTTTGTGGATGATTGCTTTGATCCACCTTTTCCTTGTCTCTTCATTCCGCTGGATACAGAGCATCTTGAATTGAAGCAAGCACGGGCAGTCCTCATAATGCTGCTGATGTTAATCGTATAATACCTTTTCCATGCATATAACTGCTTTCGGCTATTGTTACTACCAAACATACCACATTGACTACCATTACTTCTCTCATACGGCGTTGTTTTGACTGAAACAATAAAAACACACTTTCAGTACTTAAATGGTCAACAACGTATGCGCAATTAGCGCCCAAGAAATATAGCTCTGTCTGTTTGATGAAATGCAAACGTCTATATATAAATTCAACATTTTCTATTTTGGTTTGTATGCCCCAACTGCTTGCCGTGGGGAATCTTGATTTAGTCCTTTACGTCCCTCTAACCGTCTGAGCGGAAAAAGCTTATTAGGAAAATTGCGCCAAAACCACTCGACAGCAACAAATGAAATTCAGTTAGTATATTTGCGTGCATATGTAGCTGACCTAAATAGATTTTCAGCCCATTAAAGAAATTATTGTTTTATATATGTTTGAACGTTTTGGACTTTTACGGGTTTTTTTGACAAAAATCTTGCTAGCATAATTTTTAAAAAAAAAACAGTTTTTAGGTACAGAAATGAAATCTAAAAGGCCTGTTTGGATTTATATGTAATTTAAAAGGCCTGTTTGCATTTATATGTAATTTAAAAGGCCTGTTCGTATTTATATGTAATTTCAAAGGCCTGTTTGTATTAATATGTAATTTAAAAGGGCAGTTTGTATTTATATGTAATTTAAAAGGCCAGTTTGTATTTATATGTAATTTAAAAGGCCTGTTTGTATTCATATGTAGAGGATCTGAACATATTTTTAGGCCAAAACAGCAATTTGTCCACATTTTCTTTTGTTCTGTTCGATGCACGATTAAGCAAAATCCACTTATGGTAGGCAGATACAATTTGATAGTATTTATATGTAAAGAATGAAATTGTAAGCACGATTAAATCTAGGAATGCTTATGGTATACTAATACAATTTTGTAGGCTTATTTGGATTCATATGTAGATGACCTGATCAAAGGAAATGACATAATTTCTAAAGTTTTCTAACACACGTTTTAACTTTTTGGACTTTTTGACAAAAATCTTATTTGTACGATTCAGTAATGCCACTCATGTTAGACAAATACAGTTTGAAAGATATGTATGTATTTATTAGTAGACGACTCAGATTATTCAGTTTATTTCAGGAGTTTTTCAATTTGTTTTACACATTTTTTTGCTTTTCTCGCTTGGACACGTGCAAAGAAAACATTACTAGTACGATTAAGCAAAAACAACTTAAAGTTAACCAATGATATTTGGAATGTCTCTTTTGTATACATATGTTGATGACCTGATTCTTTTTTCATGCTATTATAAACACTTTTTCATTTTTTTCTCAAACATTTTTATCTTTTTGGACCTAGACCTTTTGATCTGTAACGAATGCGTGCGTTTTCTACAAAAACAAAACTAGTGATGTTTAGAATAGAAAACTGCGAATTGTCATAAAAAAATACATTTGTATCAAAAGGTTCACATGTTGGAAATCTTTCTAATGGAATATATCCCACAAATCCAATGGAACATATTCCACAAATCCAATGGAATATATCCCACATGTGTCATGTTTTCTTGTTTCAAAACATCAGAATTAGTGCCGTAGGGTACCTATTAAATTGACGTCTGCTTTGGTACTAAAAATTATCAAATCGGAAATAGCTCATTCTACCAGAAATCTAGTTTATGGATGATAGTGTTTTATCCATGATTGCTATTTATTCACCGCTAGAATAATCAATTCTCTATCTA
Organism: Margaritifera margaritifera; assembly: GCA_029931535.1. Lineage (NCBI taxonomy): Eukaryota > Metazoa > Mollusca > Bivalvia > Unionida > Margaritiferidae > Margaritifera > Margaritifera margaritifera. The sequence continues at coordinate 464,459 of JAQPZY010001418.1, forward strand.
TTAAATGTTTCTCACACATGTCAGTTTCCATCTAATTGGAAACCGCTATGACATATGATATAACGTTACTTGTTTCTTGTACACGATATGACAATTTGCACGGTTATAATTACGGCATTACCAACTGCACTACTCTGACAACATTATATATGATTGGAGAAGACATTTCATGCATAGACTAAACAAGGAAGCTGATAATAGTCCCTAATTATGACATTTTCCACAATATTTATGCAGGCCAAAAATTATCACTATTTATGCAATGCGCATGTCATAATTTTCCTGAATTTTGAGATAATAAAATGATCATACAATAAGATATACACATTAAGTAATCATATATTTTGACAAGGAATTAGCTAAATAAGTTGAATTTTCTCCTCATAAGAGTACAAAAGTGATACACAGAATAAGTCAAGAGATTATTGCGTTTATAAATGAAACTCCAAGCTTTAATAAGTCGTCCATTGGCTAAAATAAGGTTCTGAGTTCATTCCAAGACCTCAACATGTACGAGCGGAATTCAACTGGGTAATTACCTGTAACCAACCACTGTACCTTCCAAAATACTTTTTAAGTATGAAATATGCTTCTACAGCCGCAATTAGAAACTAAGTTCAAAATTAGATCTATGTTTGGAAAATATGCTGGACTGAATGTCTAAAAAATAATTAAAAAGAAATAAAGAAATTAGTCATCTGACGAGAACGTCTATTTTTGTTCTCGTCCCTTGCCACTAACAGGGGGCTTATGTTTGTCATTATTCCGCGAATGACATTCACATCTTTTCTGCTTGCTAGTGAAAGCGGCCAAAAACCAGTCAAAGTTAAAACTGTGATAAACGACAAAACTGGAATGGAGAAACGTTTTGGTTTTTTCACAGTTGAAGACCTAGTCACAATTTAAAACAAAAACATCAATATTTCTCCTGAAGGTGAGATTTTCGAATATTTTTTCTTTTTGCTTGGTTTGCAACAATGATTTTTTTTCAACCAAGATCAGGGATGAAAATTCAGTAATTCAGTAATAATGTCTTTAAATTGTTCTAATTAGAGTCTTCCTTTATCCATGAGGAAAGTTTGAAGATTTCCTCAACTTAAAAAAAATTCTTAAAAAGAAATGTTTCTACGTGTTTAATTTTAAAACTAAAATGTGATTTTGGCCCCTTTCCACTCTCTCGGAATCTAAAAAAAATAGTGATTATGTCTGATATGCATCATACGCATGATTATGTGAAACCTGAGTTTGAGGAGAAAGTGAGAAATTTAGTTGAAATCTGGACCAGGAGATTATGTGAGTGCAACTCACAATTTTTGACAATTGGAATTCTAATTTCATGCAATAGCCTCGGCCAAATGAGCATAAAACCTTTCGATAAGCAACTCAGGTGCTAGTAATTTTTGTGATGTGTTTGAAAAATTGGCAACAGAAAATACACTCCGAAAAGTAAATAAGAATGATCTCTACATATAATTCAACAATATTCGGAAAAATTTGATTTGTTTGTGCAAAATATGTATTATGTTTCCCCTCCCCTCGCAAACTAAAAAGTCCAAGTCCCCGAAAAGTTTTTGAAATTTTTATAACAAATTTAAATAATGGCTATCTTGGCACGAAAATCCTATCAAGTCATGTGTAATTTTTTTTTAAATTGTTGCATGTAATACAAATTTTATTTGTCTGTCTCAGGTACTTTATGTATCATCCTGTAAGTAACAAAGTTTTTATCAATAAAGTCTAAAAAGTTCATAAATGTCTCAAAAAATATATAAATTGCTATAATGGTCTGAAAATCTGATAAGGTCATCTGTATATGGACACAAATAGGTCTACCTCATTTGTCTACGTTGAGTGGTGCTAGCAGTGGGGTCAAAAAAGACACCTCAAACAATACACATGAACATTTCTCTGAAGATAACATAATAAAGTTCACATGTTATCCTGCTGTCTTGACATAAACCTTTTTTCTGAAGACAACATGTTAAAGTTCACATGTTATGTTGCTGTCTTGGCATGAACATTTGTATGAAGGAGGTAACATGGTCAAGTTCACATATATCCTGCTATCTTGACATTTATATTTATCTGAAGGAGACAACATGGTAAAGATCACATGTTATCCTGCTGTCTTGGCATTAACATTTCTCTGAAGGCAACACGGTAAAGTTTACATATTATCCTGCTGTCTTGACATAAACATTTCTCTGAAGACAACATGGTAACGTTCACATGTTATCCTGCTGTCTTGACATAAACATTTCTCTGAAGACAACATGGTAACGTTCACATGTTATCCTGCTGTCTTGGCATGAACATCTGTATGAATGAGACAACAAGGTAAAGATCACATGTTATCCTGCTGTCTTGACATTTTTAATTGTCTGAAGGAGACAACAAGGTAAAGATCACATGTATCCTACTGTCTTGACATTTTTATTTGTCTGAAGGAGACAACAAGGTAAAGATCACATGTATCCTGCTGTCTTGACATTGTTATTTGTCTGAAGGAGACAACAAGGTAAAGATCACATGTATCCTGCTGTCTTGACATTTTTATTTGTCTGAAGGAGACAACATGGTGAAGATAACATGTTATCCTGCTGTCTTGATATGAACATTTGTCTTGACATTCATATTTGTCTGAAGAAGACAACTTGATAAGGTTCACGGGTTATCCTGCTGTCTTGGCATTATCAGTTCCTGTACAAAATAGTAATGGATTGGTTTAGTGTCGTTTTGAAAAGCATCTGAGGTTCTTAGTATAATATGTCAACATATCTAAAGTAATAGGCATTGCGCTTGCACAAACTTTATCTGAGCATCCCCCAAATCATATTAATTAAGTTTAACCGCAGAGAAAAGTAAATAAGAATGATCTCCCTTTGCACAAATGTCTCTCAGATGTATAGATTGGGGATTATTTTAAGCTTTGTTGTCTGACAAAATATATTTTTATCACAGAAAATAGACCAAATATTGAAACTTTTCAGGAAAAACCATACTTATGGGTAGCAAGTCAAAGATTTTCACTGCCCTCAAATTTTACTCACTTTTTAAAAGAGTTTAAAGTTCTTCTTATTGCGTCAAAGTGGAACATTGCAATTTTTTCATGAAAATTAATCTTAAATTTCATTTCAGCTTCGTATTAAACCAAATAAATAATTCTGACACAACTACCCGTTTATCTTCAATAGTATTGAAAGACAATATCAATCTTATTAAACAACCATGTAATGAGCTGGAAACCTCTGTAGAGAAAAAAGATGTAGAGATAATCACCAGATTAACTAATCTATTACCAGATTGACAATGCACAACAACAAAAAGCATCATTATTGAAGTCTGATAATGCATTGAAAAGGAAATTAGTATCGTTTTTTGTAATATTTTGTAACTTTTGACAAATAGTACAAAATATAGTATTAGATGATGAATAATTTGTATTTCTATGTGGGGTTTCCAGCTCATTACATGGTTGTGTAATAAGATTGATATTGTCTTTCAATACTAACTAGGAACGATCTACAACCCGTTTCTTGAAATAGAAAGGCTAAATTATTTTTTGACATAAAACATTCTTTCGCAATGGACCGAGTTATTGAGAAATTCAGAGTGACTCATGAAAAATCGGAGTGTATTTTCTGTTGCCAACGGATACTAGATATATATTTTTGAATTTCGACATTTGATTTTCGAAGCAAACGGTGATATATATATATATATATATATATATATATATATATATATATATATATATATATAAACTCCTTTTGTGGAAGTAGATTGAGTTTTTCATATCATTAATCGTTTAAAATGTAAAAAAAGACTGAATTATACCAAAATCAAACTTGAATATACAAATTAGGATGTGTAAAAACAAGATACCGATAAGAGGTCGTACATAAACTCGATACGAATATGTTTTCAAAATCATTACCTAAAAAGAAATAGACGAAACTAAGCGAGATATAACTGTCGTTATCTCTCAAACCGTAGCGGATATTTGCGAGCATATATGAAATACTAGCGTTCTTAAATTTGCGAAAAGTTAGAACGTTTACTTCCATCAATTAAAGCTACTTTAGCCAAGCGAAGTGAGAATTTTAATACAAAAAAATATTTAAGTTTTCACTTGACTTTGCTTTTCTGACTATTTCTCATCGATTAAAATTTTAGTTGGTCACATTTGGAACGATTCCTATACTGAATGATTCATTGTAAAGAAATGATAGCTGCCAGATTCATATCCTTCCAAATTAGAATGCTTGCAAGATATCCCAGTACTTCCAACATTTTGATTCAGTGTCAGTCGAAATGACAACAATGACATACTATTACTGCTACTATTACTACTACTGCTGCTGCTGCTACTACTAGTAGTATTAGTAGTTATACTGCTACTAATACTATTACTACTAATACTACAAATGAACAGAACTTACACAATTAGTTTTTTAACTTCATACTAGACAAATGAGGATAACGAAAACTTTATAAAAAATATTATGAATGTTGCACAGACACCAGACACGTAGTGATAACAACTGCCCATGTTCTAGTACCAGAGCGCCTTGCGCAAACGAATATATATAAACTTTGACGTCAAGGATATCCTTAGTGCAAATTTCGGATGTTTCGTGACACGATTCCGGAAGTCTCCATCATCAGTGGTTGATTGATCTATGCATCAATCTATTGATCGATCATCCGATAATAAACATAAAAATCGATATACATATATATATATATATATATATATATATATATATACATATATATATATATATATATATATATATATATATATATATATATATATATATATATGAGTAAAAAGAATCAAAACAAATGAATCAATATTTGCGATAATATCGTTAAATGTTCAAATATAATCTTAGTGTGGTCTTAGTAATTTTCATTTCTGGGCCATGTGCCCGTTTGTGTGAAACATTTCTTTTCTTTTCTTTTATTATTACAGAAAAAAAGCATTCAAGTATGGAATTCCATAAAGAACTATCACCCAGAGGTTTTCTCTCATTTGCAGTCTGTTTGTTTCTTGTAACCGATGCCATTGATAAACTGTGGCTAGTCATTGTACTCTATTTGTCTCTTGTAACCGATGCCATTGATAAACTGTGGCTAGTCATTTTACTCTATATGTCTTTTGTAACCGATACCATTGATAAACTGTGGCTAGTCATTGTACTCTATTTGTCTCTTGTAACCGATGCCATTGATAAACTGTGTCTAGTCATTTTACTCTATTTGTCTCTTGTAACCGATGCCATTGATAAACTGTGGCTAGTCATTTTACTCTATATGTCTCTTGTAACCAAATGCCATTGATAAACTGTGTCTAGTCATTTTACTCTATTTGTCTCTTGTAACCGATGCCATTGATAAACTGTGGCTAGTCATTGTACTCTATTTGTCTCTTGTAACCAAATGCCATTGATAAACTGTGTCTAGTCATTTTACTCTATTTGTCTCTTGTAACCAAATGCCATTGATAAACTGTGGCTAGTCATTTTACTCTATTTGTCTCTTGTAACCAAATGCCATTGATAAACTTTGTCTAGTCATTTTACTCTATTTGTCTCTTGTAACCAAATGCCATTGATAAACTGTGGCTAGTCATTTTACTCTATTTGTCTCTTGTAACCGATGCCATTGATAAACTGTGGCTAGTCATTTTACTCTATATGTCTCTTGTAACCAAATGCCATTGATAAACTGTGTCTAGTCATTTTGCTCTATATGTCTCTTGTAACCCGATGCCATTGATAAACTGTGTCTAGTCATTTTACTCTATTTGTCTCTTGTAACCAAATGCCATTGATAAACTGTGGCTAGTCATTGTACTCTATTTGTCTCTTGTAACCGATGCCATTGATAAACTGTGGCTAGTCATTTTACTCTATTTGTCTCTTGTAACTGATGCCATTGATAAACTGTGGCTAGTCATTTTACTCTATTTGTCTCTTGTAACCGACGCCATTGATAAACTGTGGCTAGTCATTTTACTCTATTTGTCTCTTGTAACCGATGCCATTGATAAACTGTGGCTAGTCATTGTACTCTATTTGTCTCTTGTAACCGATGCCATTGATAAACTGTGGCTAGTCATTGTACTCTATTTGTCTCTTGTAACCGATACCACTGATAAACTGTGTCTAGTCATTTTACTCTATTTGTCTCTTGTAACCGATGCCATTGATAAACTGTGGCTAGTCATTTTACTCTATTTGTCTCTTGTAACCAAATGCCATTGATAAACTGTGTCTAGTCATTTTACTCTAGTAGTCTCTTGTAACAGATACCATTGATAAACTGTGGCTAGTCATATTACTCTATTTGTCTCTTGTAACCGATGCCATTGATAAACTGTGGCTAGTCATTTTTCATCCCCCAAATATTCCGTAAACCGTCTATTTCAAGAGCACATGATTATTCTCAAGACAAAGTTAGACCAAAGATATTATAAAAGCTATCATGTGCCTACATGCTACACTTAAAAGCCTGACGACTGATTGATTAATGTCTTGTAAATGACCAATCAAACCTTAGAGTTTTGAGTTAAGACTGAGCAGATGCTTGAAAATGTTATTACAATCGCAAGGTCTGGCCTAGAGAATTATATGATCATCAAAAAACTTTGAGCTTGAGTTTGAAAGTTTCAGCTCACAGCCAATCAAAACTGACATTTCACAAGTAAGTTCTTTGTAATTGGTGGACACAAAATTTCAAGTTCAAATTCAATCTCAAAATTTGTATGCTTTCAAGGCCTGGATTTTAATTCCACTGTTTAATGTCACTATTGCTTCAGCTACTTTCAGCATCCAGGCCTCTGCTATTATACAGTTACACTTTATGTATGATTTGTTTGTTTTTTGTAGTTTTTTGTGTGGATGGGGTGTGGGTTGTGTGGTGGAAGGTGGGGTGGATTTTAGCCCATCCCCACCCACTAGACTTCTATTACTGTTCAATTTATGTTACTGTTAACGTAGTGGATAAGGCATTAAACTGTTCTTTGCTTTTGACACCGTCTGTCTGTCTATGAAATCGAAAACGAAACCATAAGGTGAACAATTAGACAATTCAAAAGATGTTAATTTTAAAGATCAGTCTGATCTACGGAAAGGAATAATACCAAGAATGCGAAATTCAAGTGTAGCTTTACACCAAATATACTTGAATAATTTCATATCTAAATTCAATAGGTCGAAAAGAACCTCGATGGAACATTTGATATGGCCAAATTTTTAACTTGCAAGGAGAAAACATGTAAGGCAAAATGTACGTAAGTATTTATGTTATACAAAGAAATATTTCACAAACAGTTGTCAAAGAGTATATACATACATACATACATACATACATACATACATACATACATACATACATACATACATACATACATACATACACACATACATACATACATATATAAAGTTCCCAATAAACTTGTTTTTCAGTCAAATCGAATAAACTAAATTCTTGGAATAGCATACTTTCTTAAAGTGAAAACTTTTGAAGCGAAAACAGACACCAGGTAGAGGGTACGTTTTGGTATTATTGTAATAGAGTTCAACATTCAACAGACAGCTTTTCCAGCAGCCACTCAGTTGGATAGTAGCTTTGGAGAGGAGTGCAGAGCGAACAATTCTTTCATAGCTGCAAATTGCCAGAGATGCATGCAGTGTTCCATAGCCGCATGAGCATGACGCATGCAGTGTTCTGTAATAGCGTGTCTGGAGAATGATAATTAAAATTTAATTATGATTAAATAATATTTACCCTCGCCCAAGTAATTTTTTGTAATTTTTTTCTCTATGACGCATATCGCGTTATTTTTACTGTTTTAATTTGTAAGAGAGAAAATAAAAATGACGAGTTATAGCGCAGGACCATCAGATTTCTGATAGTCGGATGGACAAAAAGACCACTTTCTTTAACTACCCTTTTACGACAACTTGGGAAACACCAAAATATAAACTTGGAAAATGAAAGGATAGTGGGGTGTACAATAATAAGCCACCAAAGTTGCAAGGATATAATACACAAGAAAGTAGCTAATGAGAACAGTAAGAGTGAAAGTTAAAAACTATGACATTGGAAAATTCAAAGTTAAAAAATTAGTACATTTTTGGGTTCGCAGAGTTATACATGAACTTGTTTAAACATCACACAAGTCAAAGTCAAATAAAACAAACAAGACTTCTTACAACTAACCTCCTATTTAAGTTAAAAAGATCTAGTGTTGGCTTTCAAATATGTTAAAATAGTAATATAAATACACAAGTCAAAATTAAGGCTACTTACAATCAACCCAGAAAATTACATAGATATTCATTCGGTGAGTGTTAAAACATCCTACAAAATTAAGGGTAAATTAAAAACAATGTTGGTTTACTTAAATCAACATTCCAAAAGATTAAAAGTCAACATATGTTAAGCACCCATCTTTTTTATTTTTCAATTGATTTTGCAACAATTTTTCTGACTGTTGTAACTGTTTAATGTCCTCTATCTCACGCTTTGCTTGATCTCTAAAAGCTTAACCTCCTCCTTCAACTTGTGACTTTGCTTCTCATCTATGTGTTTGGTGATATGGAACATGTTCTTCGTCTCTCTTTCACAATACAGACAAACCTCTTGCATTCTACAAAGGCATCCAGGTTGAGTGTAAAAAATATCAGATGTACAAGTTTGCAGGCGGATGTTAAAAACGGGAAGATTGGTGGTTCAGATGTAACCTATGCACGACTTAGTCAGAAACAAAATTTAATAGGAGAAGATTTTACACCCAGGATACATGGGATGTGAGTGCAAGAAAAGTATTCACATTAGGTCAAAAACGCCTCATAGCAGATCTTTTCATCAGGGGATGCCTTATCATAATCTCAAAAAGACGGTCAATTCCCAACAAAGAATACAACAAAGATGTGGATGGTACCGTGAAGAATGACGGAGAGTATAACAAATCAAAAGCAAAGTCTTACATCATGTAAGCAGATATAATGTTTTTATGATGGGCAATGTGTCAACATTGCCTGTGAAAAATGTCAGGTGGGGAACTAGATCATTTTATGACTATTCTAGATGACAATGAGGATGGTTACATCCTGGAGATTGGTAATACTGATACATTTGCACGACTATTTTAAGGACTATCATCTTGCCCAGGAAAAATTGGTTCTAGATGAAAATAAGATGTCGCCTATGGCGAAATACTTCACTGAAACTGGGAAAACGATCAATCCAACTGACCCAAAGTTGGTGTGAACGCTGAAAGACAAGACAAAATAAATTGTACAGCACAGGAGTATCAAATTATAAATCAAGATGTGCTAAACCGGACGAAGGTGCATAGGTTTATCATGTTCAATTACATCTAGTTGAATACTTCTCTCTCTTTCTCTGTCTGTCTGTCTCTCTCTCTCTCTTCTCTCTCTCTCTCTCTCTCTCTCTCTCTCTCTCTCTCTCTATATATATATATATATATATATATATATATATATATATATATATATATATATATATATATTGAAGATGAATAACTTTGTATTAAATGACTAACATTATCGTCACGTTAATGAAGCTAATGGTACAGCCATTGTTGCGTAAACGCGTAAATGTCCGCCTCGTATGCCAACATATTTCTGGTCGGTCTAGAGTAAAAACTTATGAATCAAGCACCCAAACCCCTTAGCTGGTGCAGACGTTTTTGATGACGCTGAAAGCAAATGGGTAGGAATAACAACTCCTACAATTCTTTCGATTTGCTAACAATTTCCATCCCAGCACCAGATTCACGTTGGAGTCATCAGACCAGTCTAGTATATTTCCGGATATCCGATCCATATTACAAGATGGAAAAATATAAACTGACTTCTGTTTCAAACCGACTGACTCCCATCAGTATCTCTTACCAACCAGCTGTCATCCCAAACGTGTAATCAAAAGCTTTTCGTTCGGCCTATGTGTTCGCACAAAGCATACCTGCTCAAACGAGGTGATTCTCAACAAAAAGTCTTAGGAACTCAAAGGGTACTTTTAAAAAAAGAGGATACAAGAACACAACTAAAGATCCGGCTATAAAAAAGTAAAGGCCATTAACCGAAGAAGTCTCCTCAGATACAAAGCTACTACTGCCAACAACAGTATCCCTCTCGTGACGGCAAACCATCCAGATGCTCCCAACATGGAACAATTTCTATGGAGACACTGCGACATTACTGACTGATCTGCACGTTTAAAGGACGTCTTTAAAAACTAGTATGGTCACTTAAAGACTTAAAATACCACCATGTGTGTGCCCAGTTGAATTTAAATCACAGTACATAAGAAGGAACATACCGATGTAAAGACAGACGTTGTCTAATCTGTAAGTACGTGCCTGAGACTACTACTTTCAAGAGTTCATTAAGAGGAGTTACAATATCAACCAACAATTATAATGTCAGTAAAAACGTCATTTACGTCCTGACGCGCAAGATTTGTGCCATCCGATATGTTAGTGAAACAGTTTACTTTAGAAAAAGAATGAACAATTACAAAAGCCACATCAGAACTAAGGTCAAACAAAACTCACCAACCATTTATCAAAGCCGGACACTGTCCAGACCTTCAAAATCCTGATCATGGAATCAAATCAAAGATGGACGGACACTGAAAGTGGCCATACTGATAAATATTGCATATCGCAGATGCGAACATCTTGCGAATTTGGCTTAAACAAAAAACTCTAGTCCGAAAGAATGCCGTGTAACTCTCTCTCTCTCTCTCACACACACACACACCAAACAGGCTGAAGTTTTAAAATAGTATGGAAAAGTCGGCATAAATCAGTATGCACAAAAGGCTTTATGGTCCAAAGAAAACAAGCAGATGATCACCTTGTTCACCAGATCTTCATCAAATATTCGTCCATGTTTGAGGTGAAAATATTAATATGCATGCATTCATTACATTACTTTTTTAATCCAACAGTATATAATGGACCAACTCTACAGTCTCTGTTCAATATTAGATATTTTGTTGGTTCAAAATTGTCAATGAATGCTATGCCAAATTCTGTTCGAACACAGAACTGAGACAGAAAACTCTTTCCCATTTGATAGCAATCACACGAATGGGGCAGTGTATAGACTTAAAAGTCATTACAAGTGTGAACAAAGGTGACCTGCCTGTCAATCATTGGGTTAACACTTTCTACATATGGTCTAGGTCGATTGCTTTTAAGACAGCTGACTACAGGTGCAATATACAAGCAGCTGAGCTAATTTTTCGAAATCGAATAATAATAATAATAATAATTGTCACCCGATTGTTGTCAATATTTATTAATTGACCGAATTTTTATAATTTTACACAACTTCTACTTTCTATGAAACAGCTACTCTAGAAATCGGTTCAGTCATTTATTTTATGAAATTTCTTTCTATAAATTACATTTAAAAATTACAGTTTATATAACTTCCTTGATATGAAAATCTACACATGGCTCAACAGATAATAATAATCTTCAAAGGCGATAAATCGAAAAATGATGAAAAACTAAGATAAACAAAACTAAAAAAACTCATCCGTGATCGTGATTATTTAGACATATTTAACAAGATTTGAACATTACAGTCTTTTGAGTGGCAGAAACAGCCAATCGTATGCAAGACCGCCTCATCAAGATGCGTGGATCTGACTCATTACTGAATTTATGCGAGACCTAAGTTGGATCAGAATCGAATCAGAGTTATGAATTCCAGAGAGTCAGTCAGATGCAAAATGACCTCATTAGTTTGTATGGATCTCGCTCATTGTCAATCTCATATGAGATATTAATGATATAAGCCCATATTCCAAGTTGAATCAGCATTTAATCAGAAGTATGGCTTCCAGAGTTGTAACAAGCTCAGCCAATCAGATGCAAGATCAAGTGATTATAATGAGTGAATTTTGCTCATTTGTGCACTGATCTTTGGTCTTGATCATATAAGTCCATACTACAATTTTGATCAAAATCGGATCAGAAATATATCCAGAGTGGTAACAAATTCATCCAATCAGATGTTATATCACCTTATTAATCTGCGTTGATCTCGCTCATTATCGACCTCGTCTGAGATCAGTGTGAAATGAGTCCATATTCCAAGTTTGATCAAAAGACATATCAGAAGTATAGCCTCCAGAGAGGTACCAAGCAGCTGTTAAGGGGCGCACGACGGACGACGAACAACAGACGCTTGATTGTATGATACACTGACAGCCTTACGACTGTGTGCGACATGAAAAATGTATTTATCTATGTAGTGATATAAAAGATACAAAGCCTACTTAATTGGGTAATATGTCCCCCCCCCCCACCCACCCACCCATTGGCAGTTGTAATTACTAACTATGGATGAAATTAGCAAGATATTGTCTTTCACAAAGCATATGTCACTGTTCAATATCAGCCACGTTATATTTTCTGACAGAAATGCGTTTTGCGATTACAATGAAAACGCTTATTCGCAAATATTGCTACGGTTTTATCTTTAATCAAATGGTAGTACCCAGTTAGACACTCTATAGATGTGCATATGGAATGTTAAATATTTTTCGTCTTTTTATAAAAAAATTTAATCCCATAGACATACCAGGGAACATTATATTTTTTTTAATCCCATAGACATACCAGAGCATCCGTCGATGTTCATTACATTTTTGTATTGTAGAAAAAGGCACGTAACAAAAAACTTTAGGCGTAAGAGGATATATTTATCAACTTTGGATAAAAAGAAAACATTTTGAGAAGTCACACAAATTACTGGCATGGACGTGTACATATCGTTTATTTTGATAATAGGGCTTTTTATAATTATCTGTGCTACTGATCAATTCCGTAAATACCATTTTTGTTTTTTCTGATAGAGAATAACGCGTAGTATGCTCTAAGAGAGCGTCTTCAAGAAATAAATGCCTAAAGGTCTCGTTTTTCAAATCAGCGAGAAAAGTCTGTAAAGTTTAGACCCCACCAAAATTGGATGGAATGCAGCAGATACCTTGAAACATAAAAATTGATTGCGATAGCAGACGTGAGGCGAATGTTTGCAAGCAGTTTGTTTCCACGCTGTGTCAGGGTCAATTTAGAAAGACAGGAGTTAAGTAATACGGAAATAAACATCCCCGATCATACAAACCGTCAAATGTACTTTCCGAAAAAAATTTAAACGATGCTTAAAATATCAGAAAAATACCTTTAGTACCACTGCTGTTCGGAAATATACCAAAGAGAGTGCAAAACATAGCCGTGATAACATGTGTAGACTCCCCCCCTCCCAAAAAAAAAAAAAAAAAAAAAAATAATATAAAAAGTAATAATAATAATAATAATAAATGAAGCAGACATTTTATCTATGGATTTGGATAAACTCTTTTTCAGAATGTTTGTAAAAGCAATTGACCAATTGCCATAGCAGACATAACCCGGCAATACTCATTAACATAGCATATCATGTCAAATCAAAGTATTTTATTTTGACACTTACCAATGTGAATAGGTGTTCAATTTTTACTGCATACTGAAAATTTAATGAAAATAGTTGAAAAATACTTATGTTATTGACGATTTGAATTGGTATATGATGATATATTGTGCAGTCGGATAGTTGACGGACATTAGGTCTGAAAGTCCGTCTCTCTGCCAGTGTGCCTGTAAATCACGTGATGCTCACACCTTTCCAAGCGATAGCACTGGTCAGCGGTCCATAGGTATTGGCACGTGTTAGGGTTTGAGTGACATACGGCGATACGTTAATTCATACGGCGATACGTTAATTCATACGGCGATACGTTAATTCATACGGCGATACGTTAATTCATACGGCGATACGTTAATTCATACGGCGATACGTTAATTCTTACGACGATACGTTAATTTTTACAATTCTTCATTACTTTCTACAAAGAATACGACATAGGAGAAAAATTTCTTGACTAGATATATGGATGCATGTATGTATATCTGTATACATGTATGTATGGATGCATGTATTAGTGTATGTATGTATGTATGCATGCATGTATGTATGCACGTACGTATATCTGTATGTATGTATGTATGTATGTATGTATGTATGTATGTATGTATGTATGTATGTATGTATGTATGTATGTATGTATGTATGTATGTATGTATGCATGCCTGTATGTACAAGTAGTATTGGAATTGTGAATTTTGTGCCACATAGGGGATTGGTTGTTTGAGATTTAAATTTTTACAAGTGTAAAAAACATTAAATTTCGAAGAGAACAACATGCTTATCAGAAAATCTGTCTCATTTGTGCTCACTACGCAGCTCAGCGTTACTCAAGCTACTTCGCTGGTGGGTTCGCGCAGATCGTCACTTGTATACTACTATGTTCACATTCCAATATCATGTTTGATCTACTCCTACACGACACTTATAAATAAAAAAAGAGTTATAAATGACCACATAATTTTCTCGTACTCCAACATGATACTTTTAAGTAAAAGTTATCAGTGACCTAGTAATATCCTCTTGCCACTTACACAACACTTACAAACAGACAGATAAGAGTGACTTTGTAATATTCTCGTACTCCAACACGACACATTCAAATAAAAAATTACGAGTGACCTAGTAATATTTTCTTATTTCTACACGATACGTACAAATAAAACACTTTGAGTGGCCTAGTTATATTCTCGTACTGCGACACGACGCTAAAATATAAAAGTTATGAGTGACCTAGTAATATTCTCGTATTTCTACACGAGGAAGTAGCAACAACTCTTGTGCGGACTCGCACCCCTTTGGTATCGTCGTACCTCAGAAATGAGCCTTGCCGCTGAGCGATAATGTCCACTCTGCCAACAAATCAGGCGGAGGCGCAACTGTTCAGCGAGAATTACTACTGTAGAATCTTGCCAGGCAACGAACCTGAAATAATGATATAGTCTTTGGTTAATTCTGAAAAACCTGAAATAATGATATAGTCTTTGGTTAAGTCTAACAAACCTGAAATAATGATATAGTCTTTGGTTAACACTGACAAACCTGAAATAATGATATAGTCTTTGGTTAACACTGACAAACCTGAAATAATGATATAGTCTTTGGTTAATTCTGACAAACCTGAAATAATGATATAGTCTTTGGTTAATTCTGACAAACCTGAAATAATGATATAGTCTTTGGTTAACACTGACAAACCTGAAATAATGATATAGTCTTTGGTTAATTCTGACAAACCTGAAGACACAATGAGCCTAAGTATATCTTCCAAACTTAGTAAAATCCAAGATTTTGTAACTGAAAATTGAAGGTATAAAAAGCAGCCTCCCTAAGCTTTGTGGGTAGAGAAAGGTAACGTAATGTAAAATGATTTTTCATGTGGGTAGAGAAATGTAACGTAATGTAAAATGATTTTTCATGTGGGTAGATAAATGTAACGTAATGTAAAATGATTTTTCATGTGGGTAGAGAAATGTAACGTAATGTAAAATGATTTTTCATGTGGGTAGATAAATGTAACGTAATGTAAAATGATTTTTCATGTGGGTAGAGAAATGTAACGTAATGTAAAATGATTTTTCATGTGGGTAGATAAATGTAACGTAATGTAAAATGATTTTTCATGTGGGTAGAGAAATGTAAAGTAATGTAAAATGATTTTTCATGTGGGTAGAGAAATGTAACGTAATGTAAAATGATTTTTCATGTGGGTAGAGAAATGTAACATAATGTAAAATGATTTTTCATGTGGGTAGAGAAATGTAACGTAATGTAAAATGATTTTTCATGTGGGTAGAGAAATGTAACGTAATGTAAAATGATTTTTCATGTGGGTAGAGAAATGTAACGTAATGTAAAATGATTTTTCATGTGCAACTTTTTCCTGTATTCTTTTCCTCTTGAGACGGATCTGCCAAGAAGGTGTCCATCTGACGTCAAACTGCTGTCGTATTCAACACTAAACATCAAATGATAAATGACAGAGTAAGTGTGCGGCGTGATTAGTTGGACTTAAGATGAACACAATTAGACCATGAGGGTACATTTTATTATTATAAAGAAGAGAGGAATTAAACAAATCTAGATGTTCGTGATTTTCTTCAACGAAATTAACCATTTAAAAGACAGGGTATATAGGTCGCAGTAAAACTATTGTTGCAAATCAGCAGAGTAAAGTAAAGTAAGATTATATAAATTTGGAATAATTATAAATGACACTGATATATGATCTGTAATGTTGTGGGGACACTGATGGCTGATCTGTACTGTTGTGGGGACATTGATGGCTGATCTGTACTATTGTGGGGCTTCCATGAATGGTTCAGCTCATTTGAAACAAGATGTCTCCGATGTTTTTAAAAATATGTCAATCAACTCAAGATTTTGAAGTAAAGCAAGCTTGTCACTCTGACCTATACCTGGGCAAAGGCCTATCAGGATCGGGGATAACTTTGACCCACACTCGGGCACAGGTACATCAGTTAAGGGGATAAGTCTGACATATACGTGGGCAGAGGCAGATCATTTTATGATTAGCTCTAACCTACGGATGGACAAAGGTGTATCCGTTTATTGCGTTAATTCTGACCCAGTCTTTGTTCCTCATCCTGGTTGACAATCAATTGAAAATAAATGTCATCAACTTATATTTATTTGCGACCTTGTCTTTAAAGAGAATCGATCAAATTTCCTTAAGAAATCTTTCGGCTACGTAGAAAGTGTTGCACAAAATGTACACACCACTCCTATTTAGTCCATTTTATCGATTTCCCAAGACAAAAGTACCACGTAAAAAGTTTCTTTTTTAGCTTTATATTTTATTATTTTGTAATTCTATAATCAATAGATTCCATCATGTAATTGCGTTTGGAGAAGGTTTTAGCAATGTTACAGGTAAATTCGTGCGAATCAATTTTTCTGACAGTACTTTAATTTGTTAGGCATCCAACTCCAAAAATATCTTTCATAAAACAATTATTGTCAAAAGAAGAACAAATCCGAACAATACAAAGTCGTCATTTCGTATAGATACAGACAGACGTCATGTCATATATGTATAAGCAGATGTCATGTCATATAGATACAAGCAGACGTCATGTCATATAGATGCAAGCAGACGTTATGTCATATAGGTATTTTCAGACGTCATGTCATATAGGTATAAGCAGACGTCATGTCATATAGATACAAGCAGACGTCATGTCATATAGATACAAGCAGACGTTATGTCATATAGATGCAAGCAGACGTCGTGTCATATAGATGCAAGCAGACGCCGTGTCATATAGATACAAGCAGACGTCATGTCATATAGGTATAAGCAAATGTCATGTCATAATTATGCAAGCAGACGTCATGTCATACAGGTATAAGCAGACGTAATATCATATAGATACAAGCAGACGTCATGTCATATAGATACAAGCAGACGTCATGTCATATAGATGCAAGCAGATGCCGTGTCATATAGATACAAGCAGACGTCATGTCATATAGATACAAGCAGATGTAGTGTCATATAGATACAAGCAGACGTCATATCATTTAGATGCAAGCAGAGATCATGTCATATTGATGCAAGCAGACGTTAATGTTATATAGATACAAGCAGACGTCATGTCATATAGATGCAAGCAGACGTCAATTTTAAAAGTACCACTAAATTTTATTTTGGAAAGCAAACATCTAAGATCGTTTTTTAAAGCAAAACGCCCAATTTTATGTAAAACTCGTACATATTTCTTGTAAGCTCGACGATCATGTGATAGGCAATATCATCTAAACTGGGTATATTAAATTGCCATATGACTATCGTACATGTTTTAATTCATATTCATCGTTATGCTGTTCTAATTGGTATATACAGTTTCTATCATTTTGTGTGTACCCCATATTAGTCACAATCATGTTTTTCTGTAGTTATAGTTCTTACATCGTTATTTTTATTTTTATTTATTTTTCTGCTTGTTGTAATTTTTTTTTTTTTTTTATTAACTGTTATTAATTCGTCCCATTACTTTTCAGCACGATTGTTGCATAATTAGCATGCATCTTAACTGTTTTTCAACGACGCATGGCATTTCAGTCGTATAAAGTACTATTCTACATCTATCTACTAAACATTCTAAACATTACGTGCAGGTCTCTCTCTCTCTCTCTCTCTCTCTCTCTCTCTCTCTCTCTCTCTCTCTCTCTCTCTCTCTCTCTCTCTCTCTCTCTCTCCTAAACAAGTGTAAGATTGGATCTCTCAAAATTGCCATAAGTTATCATATTAATCTCATTTATTTGTTTGTTTGTTTGCTTTGTGAGGATTACATTAGTCATCGGTGTAGAAAAACATAATGATTCGTCTTTGATTAAATACCCCAATATTTACTAAAGAAAATAGCGTTTAGCTATGTGCTAATGAATTCAGGATCAAGCATATATCCTAGGTCAGAAATAGATTTAGAGCCTTTGTGTGTCTAAGAAAATATATATTTATAATTACCATGTACCTTCTTAAACATTCCATTTTGCATTCAGAGTGTATTCTCATTCATTTAGTAAGGAAATCCTTATTATATTTATTTTTAGGCTTATAGATAAGTCTAAACTAAATATTGTAATCATACCAATATGTTATGTCAGACTTTGCTGATACTATGTTATAAGCAACTGAAAGCTTAAATGGTGAAATTTATGAGCTCTCACATGAAAGGAATTTAAAATCCAGACTTAGTATTGCCACATATTCAATTAAGTTAATAGGAGAGTAAAGATAATTAAATAACTGGTAATCCTTTCCATACTTGAAGCAAACTAACAGGAATAGTCAAGATTTCTGATATAATAAAGTAGTCTTTATCCCGCACTTCAATATACTTTAGTTAACTAAATCATTGGTAAAGGGTCTCTTGAAAGTTCATCATACAAAGCAGTGAGCAGAGAAATATTAAGTTTCATCTCTGATATTGATGTTAGAGAAAAACCATGAATCAGATTATGTGACATAACCATAAGGAATACATACAGCCTATGTCTTCCTGGTGTGGAATCAATAATTGATTCTTTGTGTCTTTCATATCACAAATTGATCTTTTTTTGGGGGGGGGGCACTTACAGGGTAAAATATTGTTTAAAATTATTTCCCATTAAATTTGAAGATATGAATTACACTGTGTATATTACGAACATTGCAAGCAAAACTGTATCGTTTCAACAACCATTAGAACGTCAATGTATATATCTATTATATGGAAAGCAGTGCAGTACGTAAATCACACCATTGCCCACCTTAAAGCATTTATTGATTTTCAAAAGTTAAAGTTGTAAATATAGATTTAAGTATGCAAAAAAAAAAAATGGCTGGAGACTTGAAATAGATTTGAATACAATATTACATTTAAAATTTAATTTCTTTAAATTTCATTTACTGAAAACGGACTAACAGCAGATTTAGCAACCGAAGTGATACCGATGGGCTCAATTCACACGTGGAAAATATCCCATTTAAGACGAAAGTATCTAGGAAAATTTATGATAATTATGATTTCTATTGGACATCACAAGGAATAAATAGCAGCTGTGGTTTTTTTTAGCAGCTTGTGTCATTTTATGTGGGTTTAGCGCCATTTTTCAGCACATGATAGGCTATACATGGCGGCCAGTATATTTGGTGGCGGAAGAATCCAGGAAAACCCCGAGAAGAACCACCGACCCACGGGAAGCTACTGTCAAGCTTTCTCACATACCCAAGCGGACAGAGGTGATGTGTAAGTGATCTGTAAAGGCGAGAGCCATAGACCACACAGCCAACCGGGCCCCGAATGGCTGATGGATGGAAAATAATGCAAACACATGTATGAAGACCTGTTTGATAGAAAGGGGATCGTGTTCTCACACTATGGTTTCTATGACTGGAATGCTTGTATATTTATCTAATGAGTAAATCAAATGACAAATACAAGATATTTATAATTTAGTAAAAAATATATAGTGAAAAGAATTACGCATTAGCGACAACTTGGATTAAATTAGACTTACATTTACGACAAAGATACTTCTAACAACTAAACATGAAGGAATTTATAGACCAACTCATGGAATTAATTAGAGGAAATGAAGGAACGATAGAGGTAAGAACTTCTAAAAAATGAAAGTGAGATATGATAAAGTTATCTGGAAAATGACACGAAATATACGTTTGAACGACCAGAGGATATAAAGTGGACTGACGTGCACACACTATATTGTTAATGGCCGGGATGTCCAAGATGGACAGGGGTGCGACCAGAACGGGCGAGACATGTGCATGCGCTTTGCTCACGTGACCAGGTAATACAACCTGGAGCGCCTATCGCATACGTCGAAATAAAATAGCATGTGACAGCAGGATGATGTACGGCACATTCTGTAGCTATTGGATGTTTTAAACACATGTCAAATATTATTCAGCTACTTAATTGAAATGGTCGAAAAAAAGTGCCTTTCCTGTATTCACTTCTCATGCATATCTGCCAATACCTCGCGAGATTTATGTTTACATTAACAGATGAGATTTCGAAGCTTATGCTATTTAATAATAATTGCCATCATAACGAATGAAATAATAGACGCACCTACAAGCATACATATCGATTAAAGTGTACTTTATTAAATGTTCACATTTGTTAAAAAAAAATTAAAAAAATAAACATAGCCAACGTCAACATGGACTAATAACTGGTTTAACAATTTATTAATGCTTGGAATGAGACCCATTATCATCGAATATAAAATTCTCTCTCTCTCTCTCTCTCTCTCTCTCTCTCTCTCAGTGAATCCGAAGATATCCATTAGGCATACCACTTATGAACGGCCAGCGTTACAACTGGAGTATGATGAGTATAATCTCAATGTAAGTATATGAGCAATATCGCATCTGGACATTGGACATCACATTTATTATTTATTTCTATTGATTAGCTCTTTAAAACGATTAGACATAAGAATAAAAACCATGTTAAGCCATGAAAACCATTCGCACCAATTCTGGAAATACAGCAAATTTCTGTATTGGTGTCGTAGATCTCAGTTTGCCTCCTAATCAATGGTTTCATTTGCGCCTTTGTTTTCCCTTGCCGTTCTCCCTACGTTATAATTATATTCTCTAACTGCCAGATCCACTTCTCATATTTCAAACTAAGTAAAAATAATTAAGGTGCTCCAGAATTCAACATAAAACAGTAAATGCAAATTGACATTGTCATAAGCCTTCTGGTTTTGCTTATTTCCTATGATAGTCATCAACCAGATCTAAGTAACCAAAATATAATACATTTTGTCAGTGTCTGAGTAAAACTATATTATAAAAATAAATACGAAAAATAAGTCTTAGTTCTACTCTAAATGACAGTAGCTGATATGTAGGAAGTCTTGTGGTTTTGTATTGATACCGTCTCTGGCGGTATTCTTTGTAGTTGTGTATTTATACCGTCTCTAGTGGTATTATTTGTAGTTGTGTATTGATACCGTCTCTGATGGTATTCTTGTAGTTGTGCATTGATACCGTCTCTGGTGGTATTCTTGTAGTTGTGCATTGATACCATCTCTGGTGGTATTCTTAACAGCATAATAAATGTAAGATCAAAACTAGAATATTTCTTGAACCATACTATGACGGTCTAGAAGCAACAACTTACTTCCTGTACAAACTGACTTTGTGTACTTTTGTCACACGTATATATTACAAGGAGTTTATTCCAAGAAGGAAAACCCCTCTACGTGTGATATTTCACTGTAATTAAATCAGACATACATTTTGTCATAAACAATTTTTTTTTAAAGTAGGGAACATTTCTCAAATAGCGGTAGTGGCAGTCGTCTTTTGTGTTGAGTGATTAAGAAAACACTGCATCATTTCACCTTTCAAATTAGTGTAATTTTAGTAACATGCATGTGGTATGGTGCGACGCATTTATTTATTGCAATATGAAGTACCAACATGAATTTAAGCGTAATTATTAGTGTCTACAATAATAATAAATTGATATCAATGGTATGCTTGACGTACAGTTCCTGTATTGTCGATAATTATGTTCGATGATGGAATCAATATACGGGCTGTTCGAACTTGTCAGATATCGTGTTGTTTTCATCCTTATGGGAAAGAAAGTTATAGCATGTGATACAGCAAATCGGTAATTATTGTCGTGCACAACTCTAAGCCTTAATGGTCAAAAGCTTTTGAAACATTCTTGTATTAACTCAACAGTCCTTCATCATTGTCAAAAACCATAATGCAAAGATTAATATTGGAAGTTTTAATTATTATCATCTGCATTATCTTATTTTCCGAAGCAGACAATAACAAATACCATTGCATGTCTGAAAATATATATAACATTTTTTAGATTTTAGATTTTCAGATCAGTGTGTGCTTTTCATTTCAAACTGACAGGGCCCGTCTTTAGAAAATGGTTATGAGTGGTTTTGAAGCATCCTGAGACACGAACATCTATAAATCAATGTCAGCATATCTGTATATTTGAAGACGATTTAAACACAAACAATATGTATACTCTACTGGATTAAAATTTTCCCTGAAATTATTTTTTAATAAAAACAAATATTAACTTTTAAAAGAAGTTAAAACATCTCACATGTGTAAAACTATTGCATATAATTACACTCTTGCATGTAATTAAAGCAACTATTGCATATATTTAAACTATTGCATATAATAAAAGCAACTATTGCATATAATTAAACTATTGTATATAATTATATCAAGCATTGAATATAATTAAACTATTACATATAAAAAGCAACTATTGCATATAATTAAACTATTGTATATAATTATATCAAGCATTGAATATAATTAAACTATTGTATATAAAAAAGCAGCTATTGCATATAAATAAAGCATATAATTATAGGAACTATTGCAAATAAGTAGAGCAAGTATTGCATATAATTCAATAAAGCAACTATTGCATATAATTAAACTATTGCATATAAATAAAGCAACTATTGCAGATAAATAAAGCAACTATTGCAGATAAATAAAGCAACTATTGCATATAAATAAAGCAACTATTGCAGATAAATAAAGCAACTATTGCATATAATGAAACTATTGCATATAAATAAAACAACTATTGCAGATAAATAAAGCAACTATTGCAGATAAATAAAGCAACTATTGCAGATAAATAAAGCAACTATTGCATATAATGAAACTATTGCATATAAATAAAGCAACTATTGCATATAAAAAGGCAACTATTGCATATAAAAAGGCAACTATTGCATATAAATAAAGCAACTATTGCATATAAATAAACTTACTATTGCATACAATTAAACTTTTGTATAAAAATAAATCAACTATTTCATATAAATAAAGCAACTATTGTATATAAATAAAGCAACTATTGCATATAAATAAACTTACTATTGCATACAATTAAACTTTTGTATAAAAATAAATCAACTATTTCATATAAATAAAGCAACTATTGTATATAAATAAAGCAACTATTGCATATAATGAAACTATTGCATATAAATAAATAAAGCAACTATTGTATATAATTATAGGAACTAGTTCATATAAGTATAGAAACTTTTGCATATAATTAAATAAAGCAACTATTGCATATAATGAAACTATTGCATATAAATAAATAAAGCAACTATTGCATATAATGAAACTATTGCATATAAATAAATAAGCAACTATTGCATATAATGAAACTATTGCATATAAATAAAGCAACTATTGCATATAATGAAACTATTGCATATAAATAAAGCAACTATTGCATATAATGAAACTATTGCATATAAATAAAGCAACTATTGCATATAATGAAACTATTGCATATAAATAAAGCAACTATTGCATATAATGAAACTATTGCATATAATTAAATAAAGCAACTATTGCATATAATGAAACTATTGCATATAAATAAAGCAACTATTGCATATAAATAAAGCAACTATTGCATATAAATAAAGCAACTATTGCATATAATTAAGGCAACTATTGCATATAAATAAAGCAACTATTGCATATAAATAAAGCAAATGTCTTTAAATGGTATCCCTATAATTCCTAATATTTGATTTATATGGTCGTTTAAGTTAAATGTTCTTTAAAAAAGAAAATTCTTATCTGTATGCAATATAGAAGGATTTGAATGGTCTGATACTATTTTTGATGGAAAAATTATATTGTTTACATTTATCGAAAGAAAAAGATTTTAAGTAAGGTCAGCATATTTGGATCTATTACTAATTGCTTATCGGTAGTTTTAAAAAACCGTTCGATTGAAATATGAGCTTGTTTTTCTTCCAAAGATACATGAAACAGATATATATTTCTAATTAAGCAGTTCATTTTGAAAACAAAAATCTTTGATAATTGTCATGTCTTCAATAAATGTTTGGTGTGTTTTAACTTATGTGTGTTCCGGCAAAATTGATGTGGCATTTGGCTGCTTTCATTTTTAAAAATGATCTCTTAATTGCTCAAACATGAATATATCACTAAAATATTTATGTCAAACAATTCATCTTTATAGACTGGATCTAAAACACAATTGTTTATGTCAAACAACTCATCGGTACACACTGGGTCTAAAACACAATTGTTTATGTCAAACAACTCATCGGTACACACTGGGTCTAAAACACAATTGTTTATGTCAAACAACTCATCGGTACACACTGGGTCTAAAACACAATTGTTTATGTCAAACAACTCATCGGTACACACTGGGTCTAAAACACAATTGTTTATGTCAAACAACTCATCGGAACACACTGGGTCTAAAACACAATTGTTTATGTCAAACAATTGATCGATGCAAACTAGGTCTAAAACACAACTATGTCAAACAATTCATCGGTACACACTGGGTCTAAAACACAATTGTTTATGTCAAACAATTCATCGGTACACACTAGGTCTAAAACAGAGTTGCTTATGTCAAACGATTCATCGGTACAGACTGAGTCTAAAACACAATTGTTTTAAAACATGCAGACCAGTATTAACTCGTTTTTTAGGTAAATGTCTTTGGGTGTAGTTGCAGTGTTCAAGTTCCTGAAATGTGGTAAATGTTTAGTTTTGCTGCCCACGCGGTTCATCCAAACAACAATAAAAAAAATATATAAAATATAAAATAAAACAAACTTAAGAATAATTTCAAAATAAAAACCCACAAAACCTAAATTCATCCAGGTTGTACTCCGACAACTCATTTGTCCCCTCTGCATATAGAAGTTTTGCTTGGAAATATCAAGACCAAGATAAAGCTGTATAGAAAATGAGAATATTTCAAAAATCTTTTCTCAATTATGCACCACTTCTCATATCATTACAATCCGACTTTACATGGAAATTTTAACATTCTACAACATTTTTGCACATAAACTAATATTTTGTTTTCAAGTTCGTGACTTACAGATCGATGTCTATATACCCTATATGTTAGAGGCATTATGCTAAATGTACGCACACACGCACAAACGAACATGATTACACAACTTCCACAGTTACAGATAAACACGTGAAAAAAAATACCTCAGAAAGCTGACCTAGATGCTAAGTCGTACACAAATGGTTTGTTAGGTAAAAATACCCACTCGTGTGATAAATGTTCGTCGTCATTGTGTTGTCTTTCATTAACGTTTTCCATATCTATGAATTTCGTTTACATCTATAACTAGAAATGATTGATAATTTCACCAGGCAACTAACACCAAAAACACGGTTGTGTAATATATCTTTATCTTTTTTTTTCTTTTTTTTTTTGTTGGAATATCTAACCATAGTTAGCAGGTGTCATAATTTTAAGGAAATAAGCAGTAAATAACTTACCGTATATATAGGGAGGGGAAGGAAGAATGGAGAAAAAGGGGATATTTCCTTGGATCGTGAATCACAGCTATATTTTATTGAGTGGGTGAAAATACTCGAGTTTCTCACCCACGCGATGAAATATATGTTATTCACTCGGAACAAGCAAATTTTCCTTTTATTTTATGCTCTAACGTATTTGCTAGCAATATGTATAACAGATTGAAGTAGCCGATGTCTTACGGTATCCCGCACGATAATGTCAGCTGTTGACCGTTTATATTCTGCTGTGTTTTGTGTATTCGCACGGAAAATATCAGTAGTAACATAATTCTCTTTCGTAATTCAAGACAAAATAGCACATAAACAAAAACATTGAAGAAAAAAGAAAAGCATGATGTGGGATTTTAACCGAATACTCATACGTAACAGGTGGCCTTACTTACCACTAGACCAAGCAAATGCCAAAATGACTGATCAAATGTATTGATCATAATGTTATCAATATCTATTGAGGAAAGTGAAAACATGTTTTTCGTAATTCAATCCAGTTAATTATCAAAATTATTTCTATTGGAAATTCCACGAATTCACAGGCTAGCATACAATAATATGTTTTATTCATTTACGATTATCTGTTGTAAAAACCTGTTAGATATTATAACATATTCGTCTTAAATTTTGTTTTAAGATTGCTGACTATACGCTGCGCCTCTTTGCAAGTATGTATGTATGCATGTATGTATGTATGTATGTATGTATGTATGTATGTATGTATGTATGTATGTATGTATGTATGTATGTATGTATGTATGTATGTATCTACGTATGTATCTATGCGTGTATGTATATATGTCTGTCTGTCGGTATGTCTTCTGTGTATATGTGTGTATATATATATATATATATATATATATATATATATATATATATATATATATATATATATACATATATATATACATATATATATGTACTTGTAAAAATGTCACACTTAGAATGGACTAATTGTGAGGAATACTGTTTGATATAAAACGAAAGAGAATGAATATCAAACTACGTTTTTGCACTGTGATGATCTAATAGTTCACAAAAAATCCACTGTAGCTCACCATCTTGGCTCTTGGATATATAGAATACCTTGGATATATAGAATACCTTGGATTTATAGAATACCTTGGATTTATAGAATACCTTGGATATATAGAATACCTTGGATATATAGAATACCTTGAATAT
Organism: Margaritifera margaritifera; assembly: GCA_029931535.1. Classification (NCBI taxonomy): domain Eukaryota; kingdom Metazoa; phylum Mollusca; class Bivalvia; order Unionida; family Margaritiferidae; genus Margaritifera; species Margaritifera margaritifera. The sequence goes on from JAQPZY010001418.1 coordinate 491,552, forward strand.
ATAGAATACCTTGGATATATAGAATACCTTGGATATATACTTGGATAAATAGAATACCTTGGATTTATAGAATACCTTGGATATATAGAATACCTAGGATATATAGAATACCTTGGATGTATAGAATACCTTGGATATATAGAATACCTTGGATATATAGAATACCTTGGATTTATAGAATACCTTGAATATATAGAATACCTTGGATATATAGAATACCTTGGATTTATAGAATACCTTGGATGTATAGAATACCTTGGATATATAGAATACCTTGGATTTATAGAATACCTTGGATATATAGAATACCTTGGATATATAGAATACCTTGGATATATAGAATACCTTGGATTTATAGAATACCTTGGATATATAGAATACCTTGGATATATAGAATACCTTGGATATATAGAATACCTTGGATTTATAGAATACCTTGGATATATAGAATACCTTGGATATATAGAATACCTTGGATTTATAGAATACCTTGGATATATAGAATACCTTGGATATATAGAATACCTTGGATATATAGAATACCTTGGATTTATAGAATACCTTGGATATATAGAATACCTTGGATATATAGAATACCTTGAATATATAGAATACCTTGGATATATAGAATACCTTGGATATATAGAATACCTTGGATATATACTTGGATATATAGAATACCTTGGATATATACTTGGATATATAGAATACCTTGGATATATACTTGGATATATAGAATACCTTGGATATATACTTGGATATATAGAATACCTTGGATATATAGAATACCTTGGATATATACTTGGATATATAGAATACCTTGGATATATACTTGGATATATAGAATACCTTGGATTTATAGAATACCTTGGATATATACTTGGATATATAGAATACCTTGGATATATAGAATACCTTGGATATATAGAATACCTTGGATTTATAGAATACCTTGGATATATAGAATACCTTGGATATATAGAATACCTTGGATATATAGAATACCTTGGATATATACTTGGATATATAGAATACCTTGGATATATAGAATACCTTGGATATATACTTGGATATATAGAATACCTTGGATATATACTTGGATATATAGAATACCTTGGATATATAGAATACCTTGGATATATACTTGGATATATAGAATACCTTGGATATATACTTGGATATATAGAATACCTTGGATGTATAGAATACCTTGGATATATAGAATACCTTGGATATATAGAATACCTTGGATTTATAGAATACCTTGGATGTATAGAATACCTTGAATAAATAGAATACCTTGGATATATAGAATACCTTGGATATATAGAATACCTTGGATATATAGAATACCTTGGATTTATAGAATACCTTGGATATATAGAATACCTTGGACATATAGAATACCTTGGACATATAGAATACCTTGGATTTATAGAATACCTTGGACATATAGAATACCTTGGATATATAGAATACCTTGGATATATAGAATACCTTGGATGTATAGAATACCTTGGATTTATAGAATACCTTGGATGTATAGAATACCTTGGATTTATAGAATACCTTGGATATATAGAATACCTTGGATATATAGAATACCTTGGATATATACTTGGATATATAGAATACCTTGGATATATAGAATACCTTGGACGTATAGAATACCTTGGATATATAGAATACCTTGGATATATAGAATACCTTGGATATATACTTGGATAAATAGAATACCTTGGATATATAGAATACCTTGGATATATAGAATACCTTGGATATATAGAATACCTTGGATATATAGAATACCTTGGATATATAGAATACCTTGGATTTATAGAATACCTTGGATATATAGAATACCTTGGATGTATAGAATACCTTGGAATACCTTGGATATATAGAATACCTTGGATATATAGAATACCTTGGATATATAGAATACCTTGGATTTATAGAATACCTTGGATATATAGAATACCTTGAATAAATATAATACCTTGGATATATAGAATACCTTGGATATATAGAATACCTTGGATTTATAGAATACCTTGGATATATAGAATACCTTGGATTTATAGAATACCTTGGATATATAGAATACCTTGGATATATAGAATACCTGGAATATATAGAATACCTTGGATATATAGAATACCTTGGATATATAGAATACCTTGGATATATAGAATACCTTGGATATATAGAATACCTTGGATAAATAGAATACATTGGATATATAGAATACCTTGGATATATAGAATACCTTGGATATATAGAATACCTTGGATTTATAGAATACCTTGGATATATAGAATACCTTGGATATATAGAATACCTTGGATATATACTTGGATATATAGAATACCTTGGATATATACTTGGATATATAGAATACCTTGGATATATAGAATACCTTGGATATATAGAATACCTTGGATATATAGAATACCTTGGATTTATAGAATACCTTGGATATATAGAATACCTTGGATTTATAGAATACCTTGGATATATAGAATACCTTGGATATATAGAATACCTTGAATATATTGAATACCTTGGATATATAGAATACCTTGGATATATAGAATACCTTGGATATATAGAATACCTTGGATTTATAGAATACCTTGGATATATAGAATACCTTGGATATATAGAATACCTTGGATTTATAGAATACCTTGGATATATAGAATACCTTGGATATATACTTGGATATATAGAATACCTTGGATATATAGAATACCTTGGATATATACTTGGATATATTTAATACCTTGGATATATAGAATACCTTGGATATATAGAATACCTTGGATATATACTTGGATATATAGAATACCTTGGATATATAGAATACCTTGGATATATAGAATACCTTGGATAAATAGAATATTTTGGATATATAGAATACCTTGGATATATAGAATACCTTGGATATATACTTGGATATATAGAATACCTTGGATATATAGAATACCTTGGATATATACTTGGATATATAGAATACCTTGGATATATAGAATACCTTGGATATATAGAATACCTTGGATATATACTTGGATATATAGAATACCTTGGATATATAGAATACCTTGGATATATAGAATACCTTGGATATATACTTGGATATATAGAATACCTTGGATATATAGAATACCTTGGATATATAGAATACCTTGGATATATAGAATACCTTAGGAAGGATATTTTAAATAAAACTAGCTAAGACTAATATTTTGTTGCTTAAAGGTTGACAGTTTTCTATCACGGACTAATTTCACGTATTGATCCATCTTCTGGTTTTATAGACTTACCTGTTTCTCATTATTTGCATTAGAACGAAGGGCACTCTTCCAATGTCCGTCAGGGAGTTCCATTTTTGTTTGAGGGTAGAAGAGTGATTTTGGCCTAGTTGCATGTCAAATTGACCTTTCTCATATTGACCTCTCTCAGGTCTGATCTAATGCATCTTATATATCTGTTTCTGAGACACCCTCTTTTTCATTGTCATATTGATTGTAGTTAAAAGTCTGTCTTGTTGTTCTTGTATATTCCAGTTCCATCTTGTTGTTCTTGTATGTGCCAGATCCATCTTGTTGTTCTTGTATGTGCCAGTTTCATCTTGTTGTTCTTGTATGTGCCAGTTTCATCTTGTTGTTCTTGTATGTGCCAGTTCCATCTTGTTGTTCTTTTATGTGCCAGCTCCATCTTGTTGTTCTTGTATGTGCCAGTTCCATCTTGTTGTTTTTGTATGTGCCAGTTTCATCTTGTTGTTCTTGTATGTACCAGTTTCATCTTGTTGTTCTTGTTTGTTTCAGTTACATCTTGTTGTTCTTGTATGTGCCAGTTCAATCTTGTTGTTCTTGTATGTGCCAGTTACATCTTGTTGTTCTTGTATGTGCTGGTTCCATCTTTATCTCTTTAAACCTTTAACATTTTCTTCCTTTTTAGTTCTTTTCCAACGTTCTTAATTTGCAATTTTGTTTGGTAACGATGACTATTTCATTAGTATCTAACATAATTTCTGTAAGTTTTTTAAAATGTGTAGCTTTTCATAAGAAATGAAATTCTGTTTTATGATTTTCTTTATTTATGTTGACTTATTTGGGGGTTTTATATTTTTAAAAGGAAGAAACTTTTAATTTCGTTATATGAAACCGATGTTTCTAACATTTTTTGTTAGAAACATTTGTGTCAAATATAGATGTCTTATTTTTTTCTAGGCAGGTAGTAGAAAGAAAGAAATTTATGGAATGCAAAAATAGGATCATACTTTATACAACATAAATCTGTGTCTGAACCTAATGAAGCATGCTTTGGTTCTAATATTAAATGATTCGTGTGATTCTTTATAGTTTAATGAGGTGTTTCGAAAATTTCATGAATTCGTTTTGTAAATCTTTATGTATTAACTGCAAAATATGTATAATAAACGCAAAGGGCCTTCCAGTGTTTTTGTAGCAAAAGCAAACGCATATATTGCGTATTACATAAATACAAGTTTTATACATAGAATTTGCTCATCTAAGTATTGTTTTTTTTTATTTAGTAATTACCACAATTATTTATCTAACTACCTTGCACTGTTTTTTTTTTTCTTCTTTCTTTACTATGTTTCATTTCTTGTTCAGCATCAGTATATATCCCAATGTAATATGGAGAATGAACCTAAATATTCATGTTAAATAAATAATTGCTGTATGATACGTGGAGGATATCTACGTTTTTTGAATACATATAAGGAAATATTTCACAAGTGAAGTGTGAAACATTGTATTGTCAACATGTTTCCAATTCACGAGTTAAATATTTCCTTATATCTACTTAAAAAGGTAGATTTTCTTTTTATTATATATATTTTTGAGACAACAACCGTCGATTTGCATGGATTTTGTGTCCATTCTGTGCCAATGCGATTAACGGCTGCGTTACTACACCCGATTTAAAGAAGTTCCGAAATTTACAAACATTTTAGGACAGCGACCATTTATAAATTTAGCTTGTACAAATAATGCTTTAAATTGTGTATTTTGTCAAATTAATGACTGTTTTAAAGCAAAATTGAAGAGAGTTTTATTTTCGTTAGCACATTTTTTGCGCGGATTGATACAGTGAACATTGTTGGGGTTGGGGTCCTTTAGAAACATCACAGAGCGGTCACATCCTACAGATTTCAGAGCGTAACATCTTTAAACAAAAGATTTTAATGATTGTAAGTTTACTTGTATGGAGTCTAGTTTTTTATTTTGTTCATTTCTGCACACAAACGTGAATTGTTTGGCCATGGCAAGCTTACAATCTAGTTCGGTAACAGACGCTACACCCAAATTTCGATTGTCACTTAATTTCGGTTTGCAATTCACACTCATCAATGCCCGATATCTCCGTCGTTTTCAAACATGGTTATGATTGTGTTGAGAGTTAGAATAGCTACTTAAATAATTTTTGTTATTATATTTAATCAATAGATTTTCCTAAAATGTGTCCGTTTATCATGGAGTGTGGGAAACTAATTTTATAAAAGTTAATACTTGAAGCCTAATTTATGGTGTTTGTTTTTAAGCATTTTTTATGGCGCTTCCTTGTTGATTAAATAAATGTATACTAGAGGTCCTACAGTCTTGACAAATTTTAAGATATGTTAATCCAGGTGGAGAGAGAGAGACAGAGCAGAAGCAGAAGAAAAAGATAAATTAAATCGTCCTAAATATGGAAATACAGAGCTGAATAACATACATAAGGGCATGTATATTTCCTAAATGGGAAAAGAAAGTAGTTCCAAAAGTGATATCGCCACGATGGCAATAAAAGTGGTATCACCAATGTGGCGATATCATTTTTCTCCCACTTATATATTTCAATATCTCCTTATGAAATATAAAATAAATTTCACTACCAATAAGGGAACATCGGAAATAAAGCGCATACTGACTCCATTCATTTAAAAAAATTCCAATTCTATACTCTTAGCATCAAGAGTTAACAATATGTTTTACATGATTACATATTTTGTCGATTAGAAATGTACTCCATAAGATCACATTAATTTAAACCCTCCAAAAATGAGCTATTTAATCAGATGTTTAGTATCAAACATCACCCATCCAACTGCCAAATATTTTCCTAGCTATAGTTAAATGCAGTGTTATCAAACAGATAAACATTTGCCAACCTATTGCGGTGAAGTCGACCTCATTCACATTCAGTAGACAGTGTCATATCATCTTGGATTGCTACCATGACCTATCTATTTTTCATTTAATGGTGATATACAGATTTAGAAATAAATGTTACAACCTTATGATGACCTGGCGTCTAAATTATGATGGAAAGGCTGATAAAAGATTATTTTGGAGCTATCTTAAATTGTTATGGAGAACAAAATCATTATGCCAGTATTAATCAATCTGCAAAAAGTAACGTTTCCTGGACCAGACTCAGTTACACGATATTTGAAAACTGGATATTTTCCATTTTTAATGTAAATGCTTGGCATGTTTATCTGCTATTGATGGTTTCGTGTCAAGAAAATGTCCTTTGCAAGGCTCGATAGAAAACAAAAAATACAAAAAATAAACAAATACGACGATGTGATTCTGAAACAACTTATCCAAATGATACACAATATTACATAACAAAAAATAAAGAACCAATTGAACAGTAAGAAACTGCCTCAAGAATTTTGATTAAAATGGTACAAACGATTTAAATTATCTATCTTGAAATTGATGTGTCAAATTATTCATCGAGAAGTAGGCCATGATACACAGTCTTCAGTGTATTCTTTTAATACCTCTCTCTCTCTCTCTCTCTCTCTCTCTTACACACACACACACACACGCACACACACACACACAACATACGGTTTTGGCTTCATGAACGACAAGTCTAAAATATAGGTGACTATTTAAACAGGAGAGTTCATTATATGATCAATTTACATAATTGTTGTTCTTCCCCCTCAAACAGCTTGCATGTGTATAATTATTATTTGCATTATAACTGAACAATATTAACAACATTACTGAGATTTTGACAACATTACTGAGATACTGACAGCTAAACACTTGAATATATATATATATATATATATATCCGTATTACGCATTCACGATGTTTAGAGCTTTTAAGGGTATAGTTATCTGCCTGATTATTCAAGGATTTATAATCATGAAGGAAATGGAACAGTAAAAGCCGTAACTCAGTTGAAAATGTAATAGTAGAAAGAACATGGAGTTGATAGTATCTGATACAATCCCCCTGCGGGCTTGGGCATGTAGCCTTCCTGCATGCTGTATGAGGCCACTAAGGGAATCAACTCTTTTGCCCTGGAATGAGTCGCATGATGATGTTCACACCGAGAAGGCCTTGGACATTTTCAAAGTGTGGATTATACAAAAAAATGGAATTTGTAGTTTAAAGATTGTATCTTTTTTCCTTTAATATTTGTTTTTTTATGCCTTTTTAGAATACCCAAGCTGTCTAGGAACCATAAAGCTAGGATTGTGTTGGTGTGCCGTTAAACCCTATTTCATACATTAATACATGCATTTTTTTAAGGGGAGGTGATGGTGGTTTTGCGTGGTTCAACGCCATTTTCAGCACATGATAGGACATACATACATACATACATACATACATACATACATACATACATACATACATACATACATACATACATACATACATACATACATACATACATACATACATAGTGTTAATTCAAAGACTACTGATCATATATCATTTTATCTAAATAACACAAATGTTCACTGATCATCGAGTTTAAAGATACATATAGTAAGAGATAGCCGTATTAAATTAAAGTTTCATATAAGAAACTAAATGATTGGAGTGTCATAATCATATACTGTCCATCCATCCTTCCATCTATCTATCTATCTATCTATCTATCTATCTATCTATCTATCTATCTATCTATCTATCGATCGATAGATCTATCTGTCTATCTATCTATCTATCTATCTATCTGTTTATCTATATATCTTTCTATCTATCTATCTATCTATATATATATATATATCTATCGATCGATCGATCGATCGATCGATCGATCGATCGATAGATCGATCTATCTATATGTTTATCTATATATCTTTCTATCTATATCTATCTATCTATCTATCTATCTATCTATCTATCTATCTATCTATCTATCTCTATATATCTATCTATCTATTTCTTTGTTACATATAAAATACGCATATATGATCATATACGGTCCTCTTTCTCCGTACTCTTCTCTGTACATCAACTGTCTCTCCGTTGCTTTCTATACATGTCTCCTAAATTTAGAATGTTGTTTTATTTTTGTTTGGCATCAAGAATGTCATAAAATATGTTTAATAAAGTTAAAAGTATGCTTTTGAAAGAAATACCGATATATATGAATATAGCATGCATATTCACATTTATTGTTATTTACAAGAGATATATTTGTAATAAATGTGTTTCATACAATTTAATAAATATATCTGATTTTCTGATTTGGCATGTCCTTAAAGATAACATTTTTCTACGAAATGAGCTCAGAAGAATGGTTTAAGTATTTGTATAGTTCCCAGTGGAACCAACTAATATGGTCCCGATTTCTTTTGCAGCATTTTTTGCATATCCAATACTGACATTCATTGGTATTATTTAGACAACTTTGGCTGACAATCATATTTAAAAAATCTACTTCATTAGAAAGTTCTAGGTACAATCTTACCAATCTGAGCGATAACAGCGACCTTCACTTTTGTTTTGCTTCCAAAATAATTTTTCTGATTTAGAAAATGAATGACTTTACCAAATGCTTCCTTTGGCGTTAAATCTTGATCTACCGTCTGATAAAGCTTAAACCTCACCTTTTAATTTTAGGAAGATTGGGCACAATACCAGATTTACTGAGTCTGAAAAATTATAACTTCTATCTTTACAAACGTGAAGTCTTGGCAGGTTTACCTGCTAATTGTTGCATGCGGTTAATTAAATTTCAGTTTAGTTTCTAATATATTGCTGCGAGCAGCTGCAAGACCCATGTGAAAGGAAATGAAGATGAAATTCCGAAATAACCTATTTCAAGGGTGCATGGAAGAAATACACAAGTCAAGAAAGTACGTCATGAAATATTGTTTAGTGCCACAGATGTTTAATCAAATCTTGTTTGAAATGACGTGTCAAAATAGCTTTTATTTCAATGTTTACTGGAGTCTACCAAGATGGCACGAGTTTCATCGACATTGTGCCAGTAGCGTCCCGTGGGTCAGTGGTTCTTGCCGGGTCTTCCTCCATCAAATATACTGGCCGCCATGTACCACAGTGGTGTCAAACGTCCGGCCCGCCAGGCTCATTATTTATTATTATTATTATTATTATTTATATCAAATCTTGCCCGCCATATCAAATGAGTTTGACACCCATGGTCTATCGTGTGCTGAGAAATGGCGTTAAAACCACAAAACACACATCATCGACATTGATGGAATATTAGTTACACGGTCTTTTGGTGCTGTGTAAGGGACAGTACTCTGTCTTAAATGCGGTAGCTCAGTTTGTGAAGCGTCGGTCTCGTAACCCAAGGGTCGCAGGTTCGTTGTTCGGTACCGCCCAGGCCAGCCAGGATCGTCTGTCTCGGTGTGTCACTGGAAAAGACACTTAGCTCCCATTTCCTTTGGATGATATAATCAATAAAGTGTTCAAAGTGTCGTTGAAACCAACAAAAATAAACAAACTTAATTTCATACCTTATGAAGCAAATTTGAAAAAAATACACAAAATATCAGGGTCCAGCGTCGTGTACATCCTGCAAAAAGACTGCATATAGAATGAATTACAGCTCTTTCTTTTCTTTATTTCTCTCCAATTTTACCAATTATGGGTATATAATTTACTTTTACAATGTGGCAAGATATATAAATTCCCTGTACACTGTGGTAGGTTATATAGACGTACATGACGAAATTCGTCGCACACGTCTTTAATCCAAAATCTCTCTCTCTCTCGTGGCAGGTTATAGATATTCCATCTACAATGCGGCACGGTATAGACATTCCCTGCACAATGTGGCAGGGTATAGACATTCCCTGCACAATGTGGCAGAATATAGACATTCCCTGCACAATGTGGCAGGGTATAGACATTCCCTGTAAGATGTGACAGTTTATATAAATTTCTTTTACAATGTAGCAGAGTTTAGAAATTCCGTGTACAATGTCGCAGGATATAGACATTCCCTGTACAATGTGGCAGGGTATAGACTTTCCCTGTACAATGTGGCAGGGTATAGACTTTCCCAACACAATGTGGCAGGGTATACAAATTCCTTAAACAATGAAGCAGGGTATAGAAATTCCCTGTACAATGTCGCAGGATATAGACACTCCCTGTACAATGTGGCAGGGTATAGACTTTCCCTGTACAATGTGGCAGGGTATACAAATTCCTTAAACAATGAAGCAGGCTACAGAAATTCCCTGTACAGTGTGGTGATGTATAGACATTCCTGGTACAATTTGGCAGGGTATAGATTTTCCTTGTACAATGTAGCAGTGTATATACATTCCTTGTACAAAGTGACAGGGAATCTAAATTCCTTGTCCAGTGTGGCAAGGTATAGACATTCCCTGTACAAGGTGACAGGGTATAGAAAATCTTTGTACAATGTGTCAAGCTATAGACATTCCCTGCACAATATGGCAGGGTATAGACATTCATATGGGTGGAAGATTCGTGATATCAGCTGACCCAGTCCTACGTCCGTTTAATTTACGATATTAAGTACAAGCCTTTCAGCAACTCAACTATAATAAATAACAACTACATATAACATATAACAACGGAAATATCTATGAGTAACGATCACGTGAGACCAAAATTTAATGTTGCGTATCAATTTACCTTCGGAAATACGCAGGTAATGAAATAGAGGCCTCGAGAAATTATCTATTTTTAATTTAATTATTCTGCGCTTTGTAAATTTCTACAGACAAACAAATGTGTATAAATTTGAAGTTCATAACTTAGTTTATGGGACAGAACTGCACATTTGGGGATCAATGTATATGATATGTCAGAAAAAATGGCACACATTCAGTGTCTATTGCCACTACATTATTCATTTAGTTTTCTTCAGAATTCCGCTCCGTGATACATGGAACCTAACATTTATGGCTATTTCAAACTAAACTCAGAAAATAATTTATTTTATTTGCTCGACAGATGTAACGGTGACGTACATTTCACATTTCAGTGACTCCTGTCTGGTTTTGATATGAGTGTTAGTATTTATCAGACAGTATGTATCAGGATAGATATATTTTAAGGTAGACAAACTGACAATCTTGAAATATATATATATATATATATATATATATATATATATATATATATATATATATATATATATATATATATATATATATATATATATATATATTACTGTTTTAAGGGATCTTATTTTTCGATGAATCTTCACTATCTCAAAGAACAAAATTTCAACCTAATTTTGATTTTACCTAGTCTCTACCAGAAATTATTACAGCCGGACCTATTCCAGAAGGCAAATATTTATTAAACAACTCTTTCACGCCTATCTAATAAAAGGCACATACTTTTAATATTAGTCGCACCTGTTTTCCTATTTCTGTTTTAATTCGATTATCAATCCTTTTAAAAACGTATTACAGGGAGCCGAGGTAGCTCGATTGGTAGAGCGTCGGACTTGTAATCCCAGGGCAGCTTGGTGTGTCCTTGAGAAAGGCACTTAGCTCCCATTTCCTTGGCATCGTATAACCAATAATATGTTCAAAGTGCCGTTAAAACCAACAAAACCAAAACCCTTTCAAAATATTTCGAAGGCCACCCATGAACGTTGTTGAGAAGATAACAGATGTTATCAAAGCTAATATGACTTCTTGGTAACATAAGCCAAGGAAATTAGTCAAGGCTGTCTAACTCATTTGCTATGGCGGGCCAGATTTGATATAAATAATAATAATAAATAATGAGTCTGGCGGGCCCGTATGTTTGACACCCCTGGAATAGGTTGTCAGTCATGTCCATATTTTCGTTCGTCCGTTTGTTTGTTGGTTACTCGCAACTTAGTGCATGCATGTTGCTACTGTTGTGCCCGTGGATGGTTTTACTGGATTTAGTTTAAGTCAGTAAATATTTCGATCATGATTTAAATCTTATATAACTTCCACTATTGTTTGTATGCGGTTTTTTTTTTTTTTTTTTTTTTTTTTTTTCTTTTTTCTCTAGCTTTATGTCTTCTTGTCTCTTTTCAACTGAACGCTCTATATGGAAGCATCCGTCTGTTATAAATAGGTGTCTCTGTTTATGTATTCAAAACATACAATGTTCTCCAAATAGGATGCTCTTGCGTTATTTTTTCTATAGCAAAATCACACAAATTTAAAGCAAAATCACACAAATTTACGTTAGAAATGTTACATAATATGGGTTTCCACTAGACTAGCTTCCAATCCTTCATACTTCTTTTCTCTCTTGTATTTACAGGTGATGCTGATTGCAGGAGAGTGACTCGCGGTAGGGCAGATGAAGGAAAAGGGGAAATGAGCGGTAGGAGAAATTTAAAACAGAACAGAAATAAGTGAGAAATAACGCATATGTATATGATCTCATGTAAAAAAAAAAACAATGCATATGTACATGATCTCAAGTGAAAAATAACTCATATGCACATAATTTCAAGTGAGAAATAACGCATATGTACATGATCTCAAGTGACAAATAATGTATATGTACATGATCTCAAATGAGAAATAATGCATATGTACATGATCTCAAGTGAGAAATAATGTATATGTACATGATCTCAAGATGACAATTTTAAATTTCTTCTTGTACATTTTTTCCGCTTATGGATCATTGTACAATTTCTATAAAATCTCTTTTTCTTCACATTTTAAAAAATAAAATGTACATGACAAAGCTTCAGAATTTAGGAGGTTGATGAATTACAACTCAAAATTTTAATAGATTATAATTGTTCAGAATGATGATTAAGATTACAGGTATATTATTACAGGTATATTATTATAAGTTTGATCACAATAAAACTCTGCTGCCAGTATTGATCTCAAAGATGTAAAATGTGTGTTACAGGTTGTTACATCGTAATCATATAGTTAAAGTGAATGTGTATTGGGTAAGGTTTTCATATTCGCCTTCTTTAAACGAATGAAATAATAAAAGCACAAGGTATATAACAGACAGTTCAACGCCTCCCAGCCTCCCCGTACAAAAATGGCGCATGCAGCTGAGCTTTTAAGTTTATGCTAGCAATGACAAAAAAGTAATATATAACTATAATGGTAAATTCAAATTTAGTCATTTTGTCATGACTCTAAGTGACTTATTGTTATAAATTTTTTTGTTTGTTTTATTTATTTATTTATTTATTTATTTATTTATTTATTTATTTATTTATTTGCGAATTTGCTCTGTGATGCATGGAATCTAACATTTGTGGTAATTTCGAATGGTACTCAAAAATTATACTCTTTGAATGATTTAATTTGTTTTTGCTCTCCAATGGTAACAGTGACCTATATTTCACGTTTCATTGATTTGCGTTCAGTTTAGATAGGAATGTTACTATTTACCAGATAGCATTTATTCAGATATATATTTCTTAAACGTTGATAAACTAACAACCTAGAAAGATTTTTGTCACCGCTTTATGGGCTTTTTCTTGTCAATGAAGTTTCAATATATCTAGAAAAAAAAACTTCAACCTAATCTTGATTTTACCTAGTCTCTACAAGAAATTAGTAACGCATGACTAATACCAGTGCGTCCAAAATGTATTGAACAACTATTTCATGCCTACTTAATGAAAAACATATACCTTTAATATTCTTCACACCTATTTTCATATATCTGTTCTAACTTAATTTATCAATCCTTTAACAAAAAATTGCAAACGCCACAAACATCATTACTTAGAAAATAACAGATGCTACCAAAGCAAATGCAACTTCTTGAAAATATATTACCGTCAAGGATGATGCTATGGGAACAGGTTGTATGTCATGTCCATCTTTTCGTTCGTCAGTTCGTTTCTCTGTTCGCCACAACTTCGTGTCTGTGTGTAGCTACCGTTGCAACCCTGAGTGTTTATTTTACTGGATTTCGTTTTTAAGTTAGTAAATATTTTGATCATGACCTAAATCGTACATAATTCCTACAATTTGATGCATATTTCAGTTTTATGCCCCTTTTCGATGGAAAGCTATAAATGGACGCATCCTTCTTCTATGAATAACTGTCGCTTTTTATGCGTTCAAATCATATTACAGTTTCTGCAGTGTTTTTCTAATATTTTCTAAAGAGCGTTGCGGTAAAATAACCAAACTTTAAACTAGAAAGTTACATAAACTGGGTTTCCTCCAGACTGCCCACTAGTCCATTTGACGTCCCATTTCTTAACCATTTACAGGTGAGTTAGGTTGATATGAGTGACTCACGGAACGGCAGGAAAATGGACGAGGGCAAGGGGGGGGGGGGTGGAGGATAAAAGAAATGTGCAATGCATCAAATAGAAATAAATGAGACATAACACATAGGCATATGACCGTAATGGGAGGAAAAATCGAAATTTATTTTTATTCTTTTTTCTACTTAAAAACCATGATAACAATGTCAGTAGAGTCCAAGCATCCATTGTGGACCAATTTTCAATACTCATGTTTGGTCCCAGCAACGGTTTAGTTATCAAGATTAATAGTTTTCAAAGCTAGACGATTTGACATTCTTTGAAAGTTTATACGAGTGTTTTATATTTTTTTATTTTTTTTTATTGCAATCAGTTTTCTATATATTCAGGAGTAAATTCCACACCGAAGACTAGTTCTAATTTATTTTGGAAACGAGTACCGCATGAACTATAAAACTGCATCAAGTATTAACCTCTAATGTTTGGTTGAAAGCAATTCCCCGCCTCTATTATAAAACGCACGTGGCTTTATAATCTTTTACACAACTTTTCATTTTGGCTGTAATTGGATTATTTACCTATTAATCTAAGTAATGCAGAGACCATCCATCAGCCACTAGGGGATTATGAAAGACTTCATTTGGAAACTAAATCACGAAGAGTCTTGGATAATATATTGTCTACATCCCATTAATAGGGTATAGGGTGAACATGGCGTGAGTCATAACCATCTTTATAATAATTACTTATACATAGGTATTGTGTTAAATACTTTCATAAATAATAAAGAAACTTCATACTCTTTTGTAAAACGTCAAAGTAGATGTAGTGTGACATTTGCTATAGCTATGATATGCAACTTTCAGTTAATAATATGCCACATTAAAAACCCAATCATGTTTTTTGGAAAGAATTATTAATTGTTATATATATATATATATATATATATATATATATATATATATATATATATATATATATATATATATATATATATATATATATATATATACCATATATGTTTATCCTTGCAATGTCAATACCTTACCTGTATGGAACTGAACAAAATAAAATAAAGAAATTCATCTGACCGTATTCTCGAAACCTTTTGAGACAAAATTTAAGCTGTAGCTTGAGTTCTTAAATTTGTGTAGCATATAATTCAGGCCAGGATGTGGTCAGAAGAATTTAACATTAAGGAATGTATTTACCATCTATACTCGCGTATAATCTGATACCAACTGCAAACTGCATAGATCTAGATCTGCCGTCGCATAATGTGTCGACAGATCTGGGTCTATGCAGTTTGTAAGGACTAATCAGTAGAACAAGCAACATAGACCCTGATCTGCCGGCGTATTATGCGACGGCAGATTAGGGTCTATGTTGTTTGCATTTGGACCCAGTTTATATGCGAGTGTATACGGTACTTGTTTTTGTTTTTACTTGTATAATTTTTATGAGAAGGTATGATCCGCAGTTTTTGTTTTATGTTGATCGCTGTCACAGAACTAAATATAAGATTTTCATAACAAAGTGATGCTAACGCATTTCTGCAACGTAGATTTTTAACCTAGAACTGGAAAAGTCATACAACCTAGAAACAAAAATAAAATTTTCGTCTTATTGGTTGTTAATAAAGGAGCTACAAAACTTTGGATTTGAAATGTACGCTTTTATTCTTTTATGTGTTTTATATGCATAAATTGTTTTCTGATTTATATTTGTGAACTGAAACTATGCTCATGTCGATCAATTAGATAATTGCTGCCAGAGTAACTTTGATAAATGTGCATCTGATTTGAACCATTAGACGATGCTTAACCCTTAACACTATTCGCTTTCCATGTAGATTTACAAATATAGAATATGAAATGCAGTACCGTTTGCTAATATTGGCACTAGAACTTTGTCTGGTAGTCAGCGTGGACCATTTCGGAGCATGTGTGTAGTTTTGAAGACCGTTTGGCACAAAATTTACATACCAGACTTAATTAGTTCCTGGAAAAAAAGTATTTTCTGAGACTAAAGTTTTGACAAATATGTTTGACAAATATGAATATATTTTTTTTCTTCTTGAACATTAGGCTGGTCAACCCACCTGAAACGTCTGAAAGTACATCCAGCATCATTAGGTTAGGTTCATTTTAGGATTGGTTTCAACAACTGTAATTGCTTATATATCTACATACCTATATGTTTATTCCCTGTTTCCTTTGAAATGCTTCCTGTCTTTTAATATACGAAATTTTTTACCTTGTTTTTCGGATGTACTCGAAGTTTTGTAAAATGAATGTCATCTTTGGATCATTTTTGTATGTTTTGAGAAAGGACCTATATGAGTTAGACTCGAGTTAGAATTGTCCAATCCCATATTTGTTAATAAAATGACAATAAAATCTATTTAAAACAAAAAACAAAAACAATTAACTGTACTATTCAATAATGAAAATTAACAAAATCAGTGCAAATCGTTAAAAGTCGAGTTATTAAAGATAAAGATGAAAATAAACCTCAGACAATTTCAAAACGAAAATAGTCTTCAGAATGTTTAAAAAAAAATGTATTGTTAAATTTGTTTAATTAAACGTTTTATTTTTTCAATATCTACCGTATATACTCGCTTATAAGTAGATTCCAACTGCAAACTGCATAGACCCAGATCTGCCGTCGCATAATACGCGGGCAGATCTGGGTCTATGCGGTTTGCTAGGAGTAATCAGTAGAACAAACAACATGGACTCTGATAATGTTCCGGCATATCAGGGTCTATGTTGTTGTGCAGTTAGACTCGACTTATAAGCGAGTACATCCGGTATAGTTTTTAATTTGATTGTTTTGTAATAAGATCTTTTTCATTAGTTGCTGTCAGTTCTAACCTTATGACGGCTTCCTGAAGGATACAGTAGAAAAGTTAAGTTTTGCACTGCGCATTCCCAAAACGATCATCTAGATCAATATAAAAGATATGTGGTGTGAATTTACGCATAAAGCGTTAGAGCGGTTAGTTTACTCGTAATTCAAGATTGCGTCTGACATACGCAATGCGAAACTGTGTATGGTATAATTTGCATTTTTGTTTCTCAGACAGAAATGACAAAATTATCTTTCTAAATTGCACTGGTGTAAACATTTCATATTCTGCAATATTTCTCTCTGTCTCTTTCATTTCGATGCCTAAATATTTTCATACTTGAACTCTTTCCGCGTTGTTATTAACAATAAGCTTTCCAGAATATTTGCATTATTCCTCTTTACATTATTGCTTTTTCATTCCTTTCATTATTGATAGCATTTTATCAATATTATGATTTATCGATTTCCATAGATATATGAATACACGTAATATGTTTCTTTGCATAGGAAGTTTAGTAGCAAACATATATCTTCTCACTCTTTAAGGTCAACAATGTTACTGTTGCCTCTTGTAGAATCCGTTTGCTGTCTATTGTATAATGCTTCTGCTGTTTCTTGTATAAACCGTCTGTTGTCTCTTGTATAATCCGTTTGCTAACTCCTGTATAATCCGTTTGCTAACTCTTGTATAATGCGCTTAATCAGTTTGCTGTCTCTTGTATAATCCGTTTGCCGTCTCTTGTATAATCTGTCTGCTGACTCTTATATGCTCCGTCTGCTGTCTCTTGTATAATCCTTTTGCTATCTCTTGTGTAATGCTTCTGCTGTTTCTTGTATAAACCGTCTGTTGTCTCTTGTACAATCCGTTTGCTGTCTCTTGTATAATCCGTTTGCTGTCTCTTGTATAATCCGTTTGCTGTCTCTTGTATAATCTGTTTGCTCACTGGTCATACAATTATATTCTCTCCACATGTTGAATGTTCAGACAATTATGACCAGACATGATTTTTAAGTTATTCACGGACAAACGGCTGTATAATTTTTACATAATTGTGGGGGGTATTGTCAAAAGTTTGGCCTATCCTTCACAAAAGGCACTTTGGATAAATAACCACGCAGTAACTTTAACATCACAATGATTAGTTATGATTCGCTGTCACATTAGGCTATCTTGTCATAACGTGCATCGGATTGTAGCGCTGGCCCTAACCATTGCACAAGTTCTCCTACAGAAAGCACATAACTACTAATATTAGCCCGGGTTATCCCTGTTATTGGCTCTTTATTTGGTATGCACAACCAATTGTACATACAAAAATGTTCATAACAAAGTTTTTAAAAAAAAAAAACTTTAAATTTAAACATTGGAAAAGCACATGCGAAGTAGTTAACAATAACTCAACTAAAATGAAGACATGTTTAAAATGTTTAGACTTGTTCTGTACTTTCCAAACACTTTAAATTGCATGGACAGTCAAGGTGCAGCAAATAGACCATATTTATCTACCTGTATGATAAAATAAAGAATAAAAACACAATATTATATTGTATTGTTTACAGGCCAAATTAAAGTGTATTGATCCCCTCTGCATCTACTCTGTGAAGATAAGAATACATTATGATTACAAAAAGAGACAATTATAAGCATTATATGATTATATGGCAATTCATAGCCTAAATTTCGGACAAATGATATGGTTGGTGTATTGCAACAGTAGATTTACTATCAGTAGAGTGTCAAGCATTTAATTGCAATCTTCAGGGAATAAAGAATTTTATGAGGTTCTACTATTTTTAAAGATGCAATCAGTTTTTAGGTACCACATATCCAAGAATTCCATGAGCTTCTTCTGCAAGCATTTCATGAGCTTATACTACTAGTAAAGACGAAATAAGTTTTTAGATACCACATATACTAGAATGCCATGAGATTATACTACTAGTAAAGACAAAATAAGTTTTTAGATACCACATATCCCATTAGTTACGAAAGACGTAATCATTTGAATTGAATGTAAGGTTTTAAATTCGTTAAACGCATTAAATGGATATCGATAAAATTAATTTACTTTACTTACAGTAATTATGAAAAACAGTTTCTCCTTTAGATAAAATGCGCTTCGTTCTTGTCGATAACTCTGAACTCTTTTTTGTCTTTCCAGAGCTGTTTTACAGATTTTGAAAATAAACAGCAGAACCATCAGCTTGCTGTTGAGCAAGACCTTGACTATTTCAATTATATGAGCCTCCTTGGAGTTTGCTATTCAGTTTATATGAGCCTCCTTGGAGTTTGCTATTCAGTGTATATGAGCCTCCTTGGAGTTTGCTATTCAGTGTATATGAGCCTCCTTGGAGTTTGCTATTCAGTGTATATGAGCCTCCTTGGAGTTTACTATTCAGTGTATATGAGCCTCCTTGGAGTTTACTATTCAGTGTATATGAGCCTCCTTGGAGTTTGCTATTCAGTGTATATGAGCCTCCTTGGAGTTTGCTATTCAGTGTATATGAGCCTCCTTGGAGTTTGCTATTCAGTGTATATGAGCCTCCTTGGAGTTTGCTATTCGGTGTATATGAGCCTCTTTGGAGTTTACTATTCAGTGTATATGAGCCTCCTTGGAGTTTGCTATTCAGTGTATATGAGCCTCCTTGGAGTTTACTATTCAGTGTATATGAGCCTCCTTGGAGTTTACTATTTAGTGTATATGAGCCTCCTTGGAGTTTGCTATTCAGTGTATATGGGCCTCCTTGGAGTTTACTATTTAGTGTATATGAGCCTCCTTGGAGTTTGCTATTCAGTGTATATGGGCCTCCTTGGAGTTTACTATTTAGTGTATATGAGCCTCCTTGGAGTTTGCTATTCAGTGTATATGGGCCTCCTTGGAGTTTACTATTTAGTGTATATGAGCCTCCTTGGAGTTTGCTATTCGGTGTATATGAGCCTCCTTGGAGTTTGCTATTCAGTGTATATGGGCCTCCTTGGAGTTTACTATTCAGTGTATATGAGCCTCCTTGGAGTTTGCTATTCAGTGTATATGATCTCTCCTTGAAGTTTGTTATTCAGTTTATATGAACCCTCCTTAAAGTTTGCCTTTAATAGTTAAGAAGATCTGGTCCAAAGTTTTCATTTCAGAATTACAGAGGATGCATAAAACTAGTTATCAAAGACAAGCTCTCGTAAAGTACAATTTCAAAAACACGGATGATTTCTGGTAAACATATGGATAGTTTTCCTGCCAGCTGTGCTCTGTGATTCGATAAACTGCCATCAACCTTCATTTTAGTTTTTTAATGGGTGCGAGCACCTGCAAGACATAATGCAAAATGAAATTAAAATATATTTCTGATATTATCTATTGGACGTGAGTAACATGCACACTGAGTAAAATTTAAATTCTTTTAAATTAAAGAAAATTGTGCTTAAGGGTTGAACAAAATCAGTAGAAAGTTTATAAGGTTTTGTCAAATCGATTTTCAACTTGATCAATCAACCCTTGTCTACATAACAACATAATTTTCTTTTCTTTTAATAATGTTGACTTTTGTTCGTTTTTTTCGTCTATTTTGTTTTCAGTTTTAGATAAGTCAGTATTTTCTATATTACCATGTTATTTTTGTTATTATGGTTAAATATCTCTCCAGCCATTATCATATATATCGTTGTCTGATAATATCCTCACGTATATTTCATCATCTTTAGTGCAATCATTGTACATGACGGTACAATCATATTTTATAATTTAAATAAAAAATTATTCTGGTGACAGCCTCTAAAACGCATATACATTTAGTCCCATATTCGACTGCATTCTGCATGTGCTTGATGTATTATAGGGATACTAATAACTAAAATTTATAATAATAAGCGAAATTAGTTGTTCATCATGAAAGGATACATTATTATTAGTTTTTCCTATATTCATTAGATCGTTATTATTAATATTAATATTTAACTAAAATAATAAAAAGTTACATAATTAGATGTTCCCACCAATTATTCACCAGTTAGTACAACGCTGCTGTCTTTAAGCGAAAGAAAACATGAGAGTGTTTATTTCCCATGCTCTGGCCTAGAAAGCCAAGTTTCTACGCTTACTGTTTGTGTTAGTCCTTGGAGTTCGAACATGTCTATGATATCATTCCCTGATTTGGTTTCTGTGATCATGTTAGTGATTGATCAGGCCAATGTCTGCTCTGAACTGTCAGTGGCACACGAAACAGGAGATACTACTTGGGGTTGCTTGATCAACAAAGGACGTGCTGCAGTTTTGAGATTTACGCTGCTTGCGCTTCTGCACTGCCTCTGCAATTATCCGAAGCTCATAGTCTCTATCTCCAGTATGGATGAGCTTGCGCTACGTGGAACGATCCTGTGCGAGATCTTTCCAAGATTGAGGGTCAATAATGGAGTGTTTCAAGAATGACTTGATGTAGTCTTTGACACGTGTCTTCTGACTTCTCTGAGATCGATTTCCATCCTTGAGTTCGCCGTAGAATATCTTCTTTGGTAGTCTCTCGTCTGACATCGTGGTGATATGGCCTGTCCAACTCAGCTGGGATTTCATTCGCAGAGTGTAGATGCTTGGATGCCTGCACATGTGAGAACTTCAGTATCTGGGACCTTGTCCTGCTATCTTATCCTCATCGGTTTCCTCAGCCAGCGTGAAAATGGTTCAGCTTATTGGCATGGCGTCTGTACACCATCCAGGTTTCGCATGCGTACAGCAGGGTCAGCAACATAATGGCCTTGTAGACTTTCAGTTTTGTTTCTAGACTGATGCATCTGCGCTCCCACACATTTGCGCGTAGTCTGTTGAAGGCCAAACATGCTTTGGCAATTCTGGTGTTAGTTTTGTCATCGATGTGGACTACACGTGACAGTATACAGCACAGGTAGGTGAACATGTCCACTGTCTGTGGGGTTTGGCCATTCACTGTGATTGCAGGCTCTACGTAAGGATTTTCAGGTGCAGATTGGTGCATCACCCATCTTCTTGATACTGATTGTGACACCAAAAGTGTCACAAGCTAACGAGAAATAGTCCATATTCTGTTGCATGTTAGACTCGGATCTGGCACTAAAGGAACGGTCGTCAGCAATTGGAGATCATGAACAGTCACTTCCAGTAACTTCGTCTTCTTCCGTAGTCAGATTGAAGAGCTTGCCATACGTCCTGTACCTAATGTCGATTCCAGTGTTATAGTCACGGAAGGCATCTGTAAGCATGGCAGAGAACATCATAATGAAGAGGGTTGGGGGACAACACGCAGTTATGCTTGACTCCATTGGCGACTGGGAATGGTCCAGATGACTCCCTGTGGTTGACGGCGCGAGCGAATATGCCATCATGGAATTGCCGAACCAATACGATGAAATTATATGGGCAACCAAATTTTTCTATGATCTTCCAGAGGCCATCACGACTGACTGTGTCAAAGGCTTTTGTCAGGTTGACGAAAGTCATGTACAGGTTGGAGTTCTATTCCTGGCATTTCTTCTGGAGTTAACGAGCTGCAAACACATTGTCTATGGTCCCTCGTCCTTTCCTGAAACTACACCGACCCTCAGACAGGAGCCCTAGATCGATATGATGCACGAGGCGATTCAGCAGGATTCTGGCGATGATTTTGCCGGCTACTGACACCAAGGAGATGACCCGATGGTTGTCGCAGGATTGTCTGTTGTCTTTCCGCTTGTAAAAGTGGACGATGGATACATCCTTATACTTCTGGGGTATAGTTCCTTGAGACCACATTGACTGGAGTTCAGTCAGTCTTTGAGTCATGTGCGAGCCTCCGGCTTCGTAGACCTCTGCTGGTCTAGCATCTGCTCCAGGTGCTTTGCTATTTGACAGCATCTCAATTGCTTTCTCAGATTCAGTCAGCGTTGGAGGATCAGCAAATGATGGCACCCCGACAAAAGCGTGCATCAAATTTCAACCGACCTTTGCAGTCTTTTTTCACGCATCTCCATGACGTACTACCATCCGAATGAATACGATCTTCACAAAGCCGATAGCCATCACGTAAAATGTGTTCTTTCTGCTTCTGCGATTCGGTTCTTTCCATAACTGCAAATGTTTGGGCCTAAATATATTCGTGTAATATTTATACAGTTTCAGGTTTGCAAGTAACTTTGAAGAATGACTCTTCAAATAATATTTGGAACTTTGAAATTATGTTACTTTTCATGTCTACTTCTACTCTTCAGGTTTTGGCGGCGCGATTTTGTCGGGGGTTTTAAGCTGCTCGCTTTTGACGGCGCGCTTTTGTCGGGACACCGCAAAGGATATATTGATTTCCACTTGGGCAATCGTCAATTGCCTCCTCGCTGATGTATGATTCATGATTAAGGACGTTGTTGAAGTGTTCTTCCCATCTTTGTAGTATCTTTCCTTGTCCATGCCGCATACCAATTGCGATTTTTACAGTCCAGAATGCATCAAATCATCATGTAGTAATCCCATCATACAATTTAAAATTTACAAGTATTCACCTTGAATGAGGCTGAATGTCAGTTACATGTTGAAAGCGTAAGGAAGATGAACAACAAATAAGTCATTTTCGTTCTTCAAATAAACATTTAATGGGATGCTTTCCAAACGTCCTTAATATAAAAGACTGTAATATCTACTTGCCTGCACGTGCTTGGTGATGTGGGGAAAAAGGGGAAATAACTTCGATAAAAGAGATGTAACAGTAATGTTAAGTGGTTCTCTACAATAAAAAGAAGATACATCCAGATCTCGAATTAAAAAAGTTGATTAGGCATCAATATTTTTTATTCTAACACTGTAATGAAATTAAAAATCTATCCAATGATTTTTTTTTATCAGTTAGCGGAAACAAGTGCCTGAGTCCAAGACAAGGATGCCTTTTTAAGGCGCATTTGAGACTTTCACTAGGATTCATTTTTTTTCAACATTCATGATTTTTAATACGGATACAGAGGTATACATTCCTCTTCCTTCAAAATCGATATCGCAAAATAATATGGTTGCCACGAAGTGTTTTCATAAAATTGTGCATATTAAAATCCTTACAAATAATAACATAGCACCATCTGAATATCGCAAACTTCAATTCAAATCTTCAAGTAACTAAAAGTTTTACTTAACCATATTTATTGGATACATATGTACACCCACCCACCCCCATCCCTCAACAACGATTTAATTAATACAAGAGCAAACGATAACATTATGATTCAGCACAGGAAATTGTAGTGATTCGAAATTCATACGTACAGCTCAAGAAATACATTCACTCGGACTTAAGTTATAGGATCACAAATACAAGATGTATTGACATGTATCAAATTCAACTAGTACAATTTCTATCTGATCATTTACATGTGATCAAATAAGTACTATATATGAAAAATGGCAGAAAATAAGATACTAATAAACCGATATAACGTTAAGTGGATCGAAAGTAATTGGCTAATAATACCAAAAGCAGCAGAACGCAGCCCACACGACTCTGCGTTGTATATGGGTATAAAGATCGATCTGATAAGGCATAATACCGATGATACATCCCATAAAGCGAATTAATTGCTATTTAATTGGTCATCCTTACTAACATTGTCATTTCCTGACATTTCATTGTCAGACTACAAGCTTTTGTCTATTGAAGTGTGTTTTGTTGTATGCCAATTCGCGGGATTAAAGCAGAAAACTGTAAAAGTGCATACGGTAATTACAAATCATCTAGAAAGCCGTGTTCATCAAATGATAAACTTAAAAGAGAATATTTGTAGCATTCATGCTATTGCAAACTAATTGCTCGTGAAATATAATCTTATCGTTTATAAACGCCAATGTAAGATGGGAGAAATAGCAGTAAAAAAGCATGTATTATAAGCAGGTTCTGTATTATTGACGTTTATAAAAGCCACTGTAAAATGGATGAAATAGCAGTGCAAAATATATATTCACACCAGGTCATGTAATCTTGACGTTTATAAACGCTTAAGTAAAATGGAAAAAATAGTAGTTTAAAAAAACATAATCACAGGTCCCGTGTTCTTGACGTTTGAAAACGTATATGTAAGATGGGAGAAATAGCAGTATTAAAACATATAATCACACCAGGTCTTGTGTACTTGACGTTTATAAACGCTTAAGTAAGATGGGAAAATAAAAATACAAAAACATATAATCACACCAGGTCTTGTGTACTTGACGTTTATAAACGCTTAAGTAAGATGGGAAAATAAAAATACAAACATATAACCACACATGATCCTGTATTCTTCACATTTATAAACGCCTATGTAAGATGGGAGAAATGGCAGTACAAAAACATATAATCAAACCAAGTCCCGTATTCTTGACGTTTATAACGGCTGAAGTGAGATCGGAGAAATAGCAGTATAAAAACACATAATCACACCAGGTACTGTATTCTTGGCGTTTATAAACGCCTGTGTAAAATGGTAGAAATAGCAGTACAAAAACAATTAATCACACAGTCGTGTATTCTTGACGTTTATAAACGCCTATGTAAAATAGGCAAAACAGCAGTACATAAATAAATAATCACACCAGGTCGTGTATTCTTGACGTTAATAAACGCCTGTGTAAGATGAGAGAAATAGCCGTTCAAAAACATAAAATCACACCAGGTCTTGTATTCATGACGTTTGTAAACGCCTGGTCATGTATACATGACGTCTGTAAACGCCTATGTGAGATGGGAGAAACAGCAGTACAAAAACATATAATGACACCAGGTCCTGTATTTCTTGAGGTTTATAAACACTGAACTAAAATGTGAGAAATAGCAGGATAAAAACATATAATCACACAAGGTAATGTGTTCTTGATGTTTATAAACGCATTTATAAGTTGGAATAAAGAGAGTATGAAAACATAAGTGCATCAAGTCCTGTATTCTTCACGTTTATAAACGCCTATGTAAAATGTGAGAAATAGCAGTACAAAAAAGACATAATCACAGAAGGGCGTGTATTCTTGACGTTTATAAATGCCTGTGTAAGATGGGAGAAATAGTAGTACAAAAACATATAATCACACAAGGTTGTGTATTCTTGACGCTTATAAACGCCTGTGTAATATGGGAGAAATAGCAGTACAAACACATATAATCACACCAAGTCTAGTATTCTTGACTTTTATAAACGGCAATGTAAGATGGGAGAAATAGCAATACAAAAACAAGTAATCACACAAGGTCGTGTATTCTTTACATTTATAAACGCCTATGTAAAATGGGAAAAGCAGCAGTAGAAAAATATATAATCACACCAGGTCTTGTATTCTTAATGTTCATAAACGCCTATATAAGATGGGAGAAATGGGAGTACAAAAACATAACCACACCAGGTTCTGTATTCTTGACGTTTATAAACGTCTGTGTGATATGGAAGAAATAGCAATATAAAAACATATAATTACACAAGGTCATGTATTCTGGACGTTTATAAACGTCTATGTGATATGGAAGAAATAGCAATATAAAAACATATAATTACACAAGGTCATGTATTCTCTTATGTAAGATGCGGAAATAGCAGTACAAAAACATATAATCACACCAGATCATGTATTCTTGACGTTTATAAATGTGTATGTAAGATGGAAAAAAACAGCTGTAGAAAAACATATAATCACACCTGGTTTTGTATTTTTGACTTTATAAACGCCTATGTAAGATTGGACAAATAGCAGTACAAAAAAAAATACAATCATACCACATCCTGTATTCTTGACGTTTATAAAGGCTGAAGAAAGATTGGAGAAATAGCAGTAAAAAATATAATCACACAAGGTTATGTGTTCTTGATGTTTATGAACGCGAATGTTAGCTTGGAGAAAAACAGTATAGACAACATAATCACACGAGGTCCTGTATTCTTGACGTTGATAAACGTCTATGTAAGATTGGAGAAATAGCAGTAGAAAAATATATAATCACACCAGGTTTTGTATTCTTGATGTTTATAAACCCCTATGTAAAATGGGAGAAATAACAGTACAAAAACATATAATCACACAAGGTTGCGTATTCCTGACGCTTATAAACGCCCTATGTAAGGTTTTGGAAAAATAACAGTACAAAAACATAACCACACCAGGTCCTGTAATCTTGATACGGATATTTTGTTGGGTGTATGGGGATAGTTACACGGATATTTTGTTGGGTGAATGGGATGTTAACAGTTACACGGATATTTTGTTGGGTGTATGGGATGTTAATAGTTACACGGATATTTTGTTGGGTGTATGGGATGTTAATAGTTACACGGATATTTTGTTGGGTGTATGGGATGTTAATAGTTACACGGATATTTTGTTGGGTGTATGGGATGTTAATAGTTACACGGATACTTTGTTGGGTGTATGGGATGGTACGAGCCTAAAAAAATTTTGTTTTTCATGAGGTGAAAGGAAACTCATATAAATAAAATATTATATAAATTGGCTATAGACCAGAGGGCCATACATTTTTTTCTAAGTGGTAATAAACATATTCATCTTCCATACTATCAAGGCTAGATTTATACATTGAATGCTTGCTATTATCAAAAGATACTGAACTGCAGCGTTTGTAATCGCAATTAGTCACTCTCTCGGGTTGAAGAAACTTTCATGACATTTGAAATCACACACCTGATAATTATACACAGCGGGTAAAATCACCTTACTTGGATCGGTACTTTGAAGTCACAAAATTAAATATTTTGATCGACAGAAATAATCTTTTCAAGCTATTCCGATTTAAAAAATCTATACTCAAAACAAACCTTAGCGTGTTTTAGTACAAACCATCAGGAACGATAACCTAGCTGACCGCAATTCCTTATGTTCCGTTGAAGTTTACTAGCTCTAATGCACCGAAGATAAAGAGGAGGGCCTAATCGAGGCGGCAGTAGTGGCGGGAAGCCATGGAATTCAACAATGCTAGTGCTAAGACACAATGCAAAAGGTCGAATTACTCAAAGATCTGTTTTTGGAAACTGTACAATTGTTGTATAACCATTTTACAACTCAAACGGCAAGACTTAAGTAGGAAAAGTTTCAACTTAAACATTACATTCCTCGTGCTTCAATTCAATTACTTTGCACATCTTCAATAATTGGTGTAAATTGTTAAGACCTGATAATAATAAATGGAAGGA
The DNA here is from genome assembly GCA_029931535.1 of Margaritifera margaritifera. Classification (NCBI taxonomy): domain Eukaryota; kingdom Metazoa; phylum Mollusca; class Bivalvia; order Unionida; family Margaritiferidae; genus Margaritifera; species Margaritifera margaritifera. The sequence goes on from JAQPZY010001418.1 coordinate 520,030, forward strand.
GTTCTGGCCAATCAATTTTTAGGGGTGTGTCTTACAATTCGATTAAGCTTTTATAGTAATAATCGAGTCACTGATACTTTTATAATATTTGATATTTATGTGAGAGAAAACTACAAAAATATTTGTTTTCAGAAAATTGTGTGTGGTAAGATCCAGATTATATTCTTTATTTCTTCTCATTATTGTACGATCTGCTATACAATTAGTGCTAATAATTGCTATTTCTGTAATTGTGATGAGAAACAAATCCCTTCAAAACGTAAATAGCTATTTATATGAAAGAAGAAATATTTGCCTCCTTTTGGCTGCCTGAAAGATATTTCCAAAATTTCACCTTAATATACATATATTTAAGGTGTCCGTGCTATTAAGTTTCATCTTAATATACATATATTTAAGGTGTCAGTACTATTAAGTTTCATCTTAATATACATATATTTAAGGTGTCAGTGCTAATAAGTTTCATATTAATATGCATATATTTAAGGTGTCAGTGCTAATAAGTTTCATATTAATATGCATATATTAAAGATGACAGTGCTATTAAGTTTCATCTTAATATACATATATTTAAGGTGTCAGTGCTATTAAAACATTTTAAACCTAAGTAAAAGAAACTGTATTCCTTCACTACTTTAAAATCTACCAAGGTGAGAAAGTGAATGTTGAAGACAATTATTTCTGTAATTATCTTAATCTAAAATATTTTTTTTTTCTTGTTTTTTTTCCCTCCCTCTCTCTCTCTCTCTCTCTCTCTCTCTCTATATATATATATATATATATATATATATATATATATATATATATATATATATATATATATATATATAAAAGTTTATTGTATGACATTTTTTCTAACTTATTTGACACATGCAGACATTGTTGCCCATTCTTTCACCATTATCCGATATAAGGGTGATAACCCAAAACTATTTATAACGCCCAAAATACTCGAAAATGTTGATTGTTTTTTTGTTGTTTTTTTTTCTTTTTTCGTTATTGTTTTTTTCATTTCCATAAAGTTTGCCCAGTTTAAAACTATTTCATCCCTCTGGTCTAATGTTAGAATAGGATCACAATTCCTTCAATTTATTTTTGAGTTATCAGTGTTATTAATATTACCGAGTATGGAGTGTCTGACGCAATAGATACGCTGATGCACATCACAAACTGTAGGAGCAGAGTCTTGAGAAGAAGTAACGCTGGCACCGGTCACAAAATATCTTTGGATTAGCGCTGGTAGGCTCTAATGGATCACAAAGAAATAAACAACATGGGTAAAAAATATAGCCTGGATACCGACAATAATTGGGAGCCCCTGGTGGCCGAGTGGTCTAAGGCGCTCGCCTTTACCGATCACTGCCATCTTACCTCTGTCCGCGTGGGTTAGAATCTCGGGCTCGGCCAATGTGGTTATGTGAGAAAGCTTGCCAGTAGCTTCCCGTAGGTCGGTGGTTCTTCCCGGGATTTTCCCGGGTTCTTCCTCCACCAGATTTACTGGCCGCCATATATAGCCTATCATTGGAAAGTTACAACAAAGAAACATTTGATATGAATGCTACGTTTTTCCTTTCGCAATTAGGAATGCCCAAAGGTTGGTTATAACGGTTCTTAAACTTCCCACTCTAACCTTGTTCGCATCAATTTCAAAAGTCATGCGACGAGAAAACAATTATTTGTGCCTCTCATAGTAATCAATATGTAACTTGGTGAAAACTTATTCTTTATCAAAGGAACTAAGAGATATCAAAATCAAAGGCATCCAAAAGAATACGACTTGAAGGAAATCAATCCTTAGTTTATATTATCACTGTATGAAATGTTCACATAAATCATTTAAATGCTTATTTAATGACACTTGATGGAACGGAAAACACATTTTAGTTCTGGAAAAAGCACAAGTTCCCCTTTGCAAACTCATTATCTGCCAAGTTCAGAATATCCATAGTTTTCATTTGTGTCTTTTGGGTGAAGAATTAGAAGATCATATGTATTGCAAAACGAGAAGCTGACAGCTTGGTTAAAAGATTTGCCGAGATTTTGTGCTATTATTCAGTCTAGACTGAAAGCGAAGCATTACCTTTCTCGTGAAAATTTTCTTCGACTTGTAACTTTGCTTTGAGATATTATTTTCCTAATTGCGTTTCATATTGACTTTACTATGCTATTTGTAAAGGAGAAATACATCAAAATGGATATATTACAGGGAAGAGGAGAATTTAAATATAAAAAGATTGAAAATGGTTATTAAAATAAAAATTTAAAGCAAAGAGACTTATAGACTCAATCATAACCACTGTACAAGGTATTTAAAAAATCTACTGCGTATATTTATGACAATAGTCTTTTATCTACATTTTATGGAACAGAATCTATATGAAAGACATCTATTTTGCACTTGAAAAAAAAAATGAAAGGAAATTTGCTAATCTTAAATTATGCAAAAATGGAAAACATTTTGAATATTCAGATGTTATTAGTAGTTGTTTGTAATCGCTAAACTGAAATCCAAAATGGCCCAGCTATGGAAGTTACCTCACATGCACGATTAGCTGCCGCATTTGACTGGATGTTACTCGTTACTCAGTGGGGTCATTCGTTCCATTTAAATACATATTTTCTGAAATTACAAATTTAGGAATATTTGTAAAATAATAAATATCGTCGTAAATTTGTAGCAAAACTGTCGATAAATATCCAACAACTGATACTTATCGAATTATTCATCAGAAATGAAAACAGGTATTTTATTTTTTTATATGATTGGATACAAATATTTGTTTTATTTTGTGTCTGTTTTACTACTGGTCCACTTAATATAAATTTGGTAGCAGCTATTAAGATTTATCTAAATAAAACTAAATACCGTTAAATGTAATTTTCATAATATTACACTTTTATAAAAAAAAAAATCTTTTAAAAACATGTAAACAAATGAACAGACAGAGAAATAGGCACACATGCTTATTGTGTGGCTTAAACAAATTAGAAGTAACAGGTAACTGGTCGTCAAATTTATCTTTTCACATGATTATATTTCAATTACCATTGGTATGCTTCTGTCTGGTTTGCGATTTGATTGATATGATTTAAACTTCTGCCGTCTCACCTTATCAGTTCATCCAGAATGAAATATGCATGACCATTGTAGTCTGGCGTTCTTATTCTTAATGCCATAATGTGCTACAGCGATGGCTGCTTGGTTTTTATCTATGATAAATTATTTCCTACATTTCTTTGAAATAAACTGGCACGATCGAAACAAACGTGCAGAACTTTCAACATATGAGTAAATATAGATTTGAAAATAAAATAGTTTTACACTCCAACTATGACCCAAGCTGTAAGCCACTCCGACCATGACACATGATAGACCCTCAGAAGACACTCCGATCAGGACCAAGGAAGACCGCAGAAGCCACGAACAGATATGACCCAAGCTAGATCCATATAAGCCTCTCCGACCATGACCCACTCTAGACCCGCAGAAGACACTCCGACCATAACCAAAGCTAGTTTGGTTTGGTTTGGTGCTTTATGGCACAGCAACACAAGTAGGTTATTTAGTGCCGAGGCAATGGGAGTAAAGTGCCTTGCTCAAGGACAAACCACTGTAGCCGACCTAGGCTGGTCCAATGGTAGGATTCGATCCCGCACCCTTTCGGTCGTGAGTCCGGCACGCTAACCACTGAGCAACCGCGGCTCCCATAACCCAAGCTAGACACAAAGAAGCGATGAGCAGATATGTAGTGGGGATAATCTTTAGAAACAAACAAAAAACAAAGAACAAAAAACAAAAACAAAAACGACCGGACATCTTATTAGACCTTGCTCTATGCTTTCATATACTAAATGTCGTGCAGAAAAGATTCAAACTTGATTATTAAAAATACAATAGATGAATTTTGGTCCTTTCCAATGGTAACTTGATGAGAAGTTAAAAAATAATCGCCTTCTCACTTGAAGGCACTACAGGTTCAACTGTAAAACCGGGTTTCAATGTATTCCGCCAAAATATACCAAAGTGGCCTAGCGGACAGACATACAGCGGAATAGACCGACAGTATATTACGATACCATCGCGTCTTTCTTGGCGATGCAAATTTATAATGACTGACTATATTACTGATATTATAAATATCAAGTAATATATGTCAAGAGAGTCAGGAAAAGGGCATGAAGTACACAACCATCTTTGCAATAAGATCATTTTTCAGACATCATATTCATATCATAATGATTTTATCACACTACACCGTTGGGAGGAAGATAGTATCATATGTATTGTGCGGTCGAATCGTTTAAAGTTAGAACATATGTTTGCAGTACTTGACACTAGCACATTCCAACCTGCTGAGTGTAGTTAACATTGTGCTAAAGTGTTTCTAATACATTTCGATTTTCATCTTCTTTTATGTACGACATGTTTTTCTCTAAAACAGACAGGAATAGATCCGAAATTAATCTCGCTTTCAAAAGGCTGAACCCAAAATCTGCTTCATATGTTGCATTTTTTTCTAAGATGAGACAATCCTTTTCTACAACAGTACGATTTTTTTTTCAAGAATATTTACTAAAAGTTATTAGATAGGCTTGGTTTCTTATCAACTTTACCTACTCATTATTTTCTTTACTCTTTAAACTGAAAACTTCATCTTCTCGCTTGTCATTTTTTATATTTTTAAAAATGTTGTCCTGTCTTTGTAATTTCCATTAAATGGTATTCTCTATTTCATATAAATTTTCAAAGCAACTGAGAAGATTCTCCGGTTTCTTTCTCTTTTTCGTGGCTTTTAATTGGCTGCGCATAAAATCTGATATATGTATCTCATAAACCCAGGAAAATTCTTTTACACTTTTTCCTCTGTGAAAATATTACAATTGCTCTCAAATTCTTCTAAATTTGCCTCCCCAAAAATTCCCCGACATCACTTTTTTTTTTTTTTTGTTTCCGCTTGTCGATCACTTTGTTGTTTACGAAGAATATAGACGCCATATTTTCTTTTAATGAACCGTACAAAAAAGAATCGGAATGATTTCACCGTACCTTATCAGCAAAAGTGTTGATTATCTTATAATTATATGCAGGTGCACGTCTCTTAAGTTTGAAGCAGTACATTAGGCTGATTTTGTATCAATTATATTTCCATTTACAAATTTACTGCGCTTTAAAATTTACCTCAGGAATGGGGACGCTTTACTGGCATCAGTACTCTGTGTAATACTTTTTCCAGGCCATTTCATTCAAGCATTTGTTTGATGTTTAAAATTATCATTTCCGGCTGTATAATAACATGCACAAGATGTTACCTAGTGCTCTCATTTTATTTCCATGGCGATTTAGAATTCAATCCTTTCCAATGTTTATTTTTATCACACATATTTTCTTCATTTAAATAGGGTTAGTTGCTCTGCAAATCATTTGTTATATCTTAGAGGCCCTTCTCATACATTTCTTGTGTTAAAAAATGATGTCTGATTGAAGAAGATCAAGCATTACCCATTCAGACACCATCATTTTTAGTGAGTTTGAGCTTCAGTTTGATATTTTCTTTTATTACATACACATTTAATCTTGCATGGTGGATCTGACGTTTGATACAGATCGTTAATTCGTATTTCCGTGTCACACACCCAGACCGGAACTTCATTGGTGTCTTCTCTGACATCCGCGCATCGATATTTTTAGACGCAGCGAATCGAACTTTTACAAATCCCAATTCGTTTTGAATTTCATTCATACTGTAAAGCTATAAATATTTTTAAAAGCGTAAAAGAGGGGGTATGTAATAAAACTTGAACTTGAATAATATGGCTTATGAATACGTCTCGACGTATCCCTACGCCATACCAAACTCGTTCTTTCCGCCGACTCAGAACAAATCACGTGTGTAATTTTGTATATATAATCTCGGGGCGTCATTGATATGCGCATTAAATGAATATCAAAGGAAAACAATAATTGTAAAATGTCTATGTTATGCATACCTTGTGCGTCAGCAGATATTTCCTTCAGGCATCAGATGTCATATTTGTATCAAAATTACCATTAGCCTGAGGTATTTAAGGTTTAGTTTCTACAGAAGATTAGAAAGAAATAATCAAAAAGTATATTATAGTGCTATATAGTGCTGTATTTGTTACATACCCATTTAATCTTACATTGTTGATCTGGCGTTCGACACAGATCTTTAGTCCGTATTTCTGTATCACACATCCAGATTGGAACGTCTTTGGTGTCTTCTCTGACGTCCGCGCATCGATATTTTCAAACACAGTGAATCAAATCGAACTTGTTTAAATCCCAATTCGTTTTGAATTTTATTTATCCTGTAAACCTATAAATATTTTGAAATCGTAAAAGAGGGAGTAAGTAATAAATACAAAACCGCATTCGTGTTTCTTTCTGAGTCGGGGGAAAGAACTCGTTTGATATGGTTTATCAATTAGTCTCAGCCTGACGCCCTCGATGTATCGATACGCTATATCAAACTCGTTCTTTCTGCCGACTCAGAACAAAATACGTAGTTTTGTGTATACATTTTACGTGCTATAGTGCTATATAGTGTTATATTTTAAGTCCAAGAATGATAATATTTTGAAAATCTCAAGACGCTGAATTAATTCTGACAATATGGGCAGTGTTCTTAAAGGACGGTTGGTAGATCTAGTTTGTAAACGACCTACATGAACCTTTCCGACATGTCAGTCGAGCTTAACTAACAGTTTCTTGTCTAATTACTAAGAACCAATAGAAGTACTATCATTTGATCCCTGGTGTGAGTAGTTATGCAATGCTGCATAATGTCGGACAACATATGGGAAGATTTCCCTCAAACACATCTAGAATACAGGGAATATATATAGTCCATTAGGTCCAGAAGTGGACCTGGCTTTTTCAACTTTTCACAAATCTATTGTTTCTATGCAAAGATGAATACTGACATTACAACTCCAATTAATTATGCATAACTTAACAAGAAATTCCAGATTTTGTTAGGCTTTCTTTAAAAAGATCATATATATTTCAATTCGTTTTTATAAATCCAAACTGAGTCGAGTGAGTATAGTCAGTTCAATATCCTCATTTGACCGAAACACCATTAGACACGTGCTGTTTTTGTAAACATTATCTGGTGACATACTTATTGGTCACATGCTGCATGTGCAAGGACACTACTCGGGTGAAAAGAGGTCAGATCGAGGGATAACTTTATTTAAGATAAGCTCATTTGTATATGAAATGTATATACAAACCACCTTTATAAAGTTCTTAAAATCCATTTAAACCGTTTAAAATAGGAGCATAATGTGGAGGGGTAAATGATGAACCAAATGTGTTTAGTTACGGACGGCTTTAGAAAGAGAAAAAAATATGTGCGTCATAAACAAAGATGATGCGATAATATAACACCAACAAAACACATCTGTTCCTCGGAACCCGATGTCTCACCTGCCTCCCTGTATTAATGTATCCCTCCCCTTCTGTATCTGACTTGCAAAAACTTTAATGCAAAACTTTAATATTGTTGATGACAGCGATGAAGACGACGACGCCGTAGCTGCCAGAAAAAGTCATACCCACCTCTCGCTATTCTTACGCAGATGACACAAAAATATTGACCCCTTTTAAATGACCAAATAAAGAAGCGGTTTTGCAAATAGAATGGATTTTAATGCAATTTGTATATAAGTATCTTGTATATAAGTATCTTGCGTTGTACATCTTTGCGGATAATGATGACATTTATTTATTTTGCACAAGAAAAGAAAAAAAAAGGAAATGTATTTCACTTAAGTATCCAAAAAATAGAAAGCATTTTGAAATTTCAGATGTTATTGATAGTTGTTTGTAATCACTCCATTGGAGATCAAAATTGTCTAACTGTGGGATTTAAGAGATCCCGCGTAAAATCATAATATTCAGATTTACTTGCTGTACAAAAAACAAAAATATCCCAAACTGGACCAGTAAAGTGCATTCACTGTATCAGTGCACAGGCAATAAATTGTACACAGTGCGACAGTTGCTGACCTTGAAGGTGTTGGAATTAAGAGTGCACCGAATGGCCTCGGATTCAGAGCATTTGCTGATGTTTAAGGTAAGTCCCCAATTGTTTTATCCACCGTGGCCTAATAGATCTGATCTACCTCCACCCGCACGACCATCCCTCCCATAAAAACTGTGTATGATGGTCATGAACTCACTGCACTTAATTAGCAACAGTAGTAAATATACAGCAGTATAGATAATGTCAGAGCTACGTCAAATGCTTCCAGAGTCATGCTGAGATCAACAAGTACCCAGATGTCAGTATTAAGTGCCAGTGACATCAATGACGTATTTGATTGATAGTTAACTAATGATCTGCAATTAAAATACAAAGATTCTTTATTCAGTTGATCACATTTGCATGCATATTGTCTAAAATAACAAGGCAAATTTAGAGACGGAATAATTTTCAAATAATAACCATTTTGCAATATTTACAAAATTGTCGACGGCAATATTCAACAATGGCAACTGACATTTAATGAAGTATGCATACGAAATGAAAAAATAATTTCCTTTCTTAATATGATTGGATACAATGATCTGGCGTAAGATGGTGGTTGCTTTTTCTGTGTTTATTTTACAACTGGTTCACTGAACACGATTTTGTAGTAAATTATTAAAATTTATCGAATTTGATGATTACAAAATAAAATTAAATACCGTTAAATATCTTCTCTATGCAGTTAAAGAAAATTCTTAACAAATCACGACACTTTCATAAAAATCGATCTTATAGAATCAAAACATGTAAACAAACAAACAGACAGAGAAACAGACACACAGCCTTACTCTGTGACTTAAAAGTTATAAAACTGGGAGTCGAGAAGTAACAGATAATTGGTCATGAAACATATATTTTCACATACTCAACTGCTTATATTTCAAAAAGCATTAGTATACTTTTCTCTGGTGTATAGACTACGGCGTGTTAAAATAATATTTGGTATCCAACATGCTCGTTGTATGTTACTATCTACTAAATATATAGTAATGGCAACGATTACGTTCAAAGTAACATAGCAGCTTGCAAAATTCGTTGAAGAAAGTTTTTAACATATCAAATTTTAGATATGATCATTGTGAACATCTATTGTAACATCTTAACTATATTGGTACTTGGAAGAATTAAAAATTAATATTTTGAATGGAACGAATAATTATCATAACATTGTTTTGCCTAGAAGCCAAATAGAAGAATGAAATGGTGCATCATAAATCGATCTGTTGCGTCAGATCCTTACTAATGGTACGAAAAATCCATTGTCCATCATAATTTACTAGCAATTAAAATCTTAATCATGGCAGAACTCAATTTAAATAAACACCTGCACATTTTTCAACCACTGTAAGTTATGAATTCAAAGATCCCCGAAAATACTTTAATATGGTATTATAATATGAAATTATGATTACGTCTTTTCTATGAGAATGTGTAAAGTTTGTGTGATTTGCTCTGCTTAGGAACACGTAAAATATTTTTCCAGGGCCTTTTGGGTTCTTTTTAACTAATAATGTTATTCTGATGAAAACACGTTTGTTCATATTTCATTACAAAGTCCACTCTCAAAACATTGCATGATAGGGTACAAAGCAAAGAGTTCAAAGTGTATATAGATGAGGTATTGCATGATGGTGGACAAAGCAAATTCGAGTTAACGCTATCTCATGATTCAAAGTTTCTATTGATCAGGATATATATGTTTAATCTGATTACAATAATTATGAGAGATTACAAAATTGTCTTCATACTTGTCAGTGAATCAGACAATACATTACGTCATCAATGCAGTTGTGACAACTGTAATGTAACTTAACCTGATGTGGTCAGAACATAATGCAACACCCATGTCTTACAACAAACTAAATGCAAGTAACTGCTGGTGAATCAACCCATGTCTTACAACAAACTAAATGCAAGTAACTGCTGGTGAATCAACATGGGTACTTCTGATTGTAAGGCAGTGAAATGGTATCAGTGCTTTTTGGTTGAGACTTGTTAGTATATCTGACTAACGCCTCAATAAGTATATATCCGTTTATTATTTGACAAAAGCTGAAAATGCTTGTAGGAATGGGTGATTTATAATAAAAAGCATCTAATGTCAATGACTCAAATAATTGTGTAGACACATCCAAGAATGTTACAAACATTTATGACGGATAGCCTTTGCAAGAGTGTTTTTACCAAATATCTGACTTACTGGAATATAGAATAAATAATGAAGTTGGCTCGACAGATAAAGGAGGTAACAAATTCAGAAAGGAATATTTTCAAACAGAACATTACTGACTAGAAAATAGTTTGGATGGGGTTTCATAGAGCATCTTTTTCCAAATTTAGTTATGGTATCACCCCGATGAGAAGTTAGCCTGAGTTGTGTAATTTTGGTTAACATTGTGTTGAAGAGAAACGTCCAACATTTTTTTTTTTTGTCCACTATATTTTTAATTTAGAGATGAATTATTCTCATTACCGTCTGAAATGTTCACAACATGGTCAGTTTATTGTTGTTTTTACCAGCTCATTTACAAAATAAATTTTGCACCAAAGCCTGCCTTTTAATTCTCATCTAAAGAGCTATTTTACAGGTGAAATGTGGTTAAATTTTATGTTATACGTAACATTGTTTTAATCCAGCTGCTTCGTTGAATGTATTATACATAAGGCCCAAATTCATACGATGTCTTAATTATTCCTTAAGTTTCGTAAATATTATTCAGGTGTTTGTTTGTTTGTTTGTTTGTTTGTTTGTTTGTTTGTTTGTTTGTTTGTTGTTTTGATTTTGTTTTTTTTTTTTTTTTTTTTGGGGGGGGGGGGAGTTACCTCTGTATCGAAGTGCACATGTACATGTATATATAGATATATATATATATATATATATATATATATATATATATATATATATATATATATATATATATATATATATATATATTTAATGTCAAGTATCACGTGTGAAAGTCACTGTCAGAGGATTTGCATAACTGTTGTGCCGGTCATACATCCTGCTGTATATATTCATATATACCTCAACCACAAAAATATAAGCAATGTAAATGTTTACGTTCAGTGACATATATAGACTTATCCCTAGACACGTGTTTTCATTCCAGAATGACAGCAAGCATCAGAAAAGTCCAGCATTAATTCTGGTGATACATGCGTCTCACAATACAAAGCCAACTTAAAAAAAAAAAAAAACAGGAAAGCAGAAATTAGATGCAGTAGAACAAAAGACATGGTATGGTATATATAGTGACTTGGACACTTGTGTGCAACGGCAAAGATTCCCTTCAAATACTAGAATTTGTCGTATTTTAATGTTTTTAACCTTAAGAGCAATTATTGTGGCACAAAAATATTTTGGGTACACGTGTCTTTTATTACCATGACACACTGTAGAATAATTATTCTTGTCTTTAAAAATAAATGCCAATAATTTATTAATAAACCATTATGAAGAAAGCATTTGTTTACGCAAAAAGATTGAATTAATACGAAATGAATACGCGAAAAGATTGAATTAATACGAAATGAATACGCAAAAAGATTGAATTAATACGAAATGAATACGCGAAAAGATTGAATTAATACGAAATGAATACGCAAAAAGATTGAATTAATACGAAATGAATACGCGAAAAGATTGAATTAACACGAAATGAATACGCAAAAAGATTGAATTAATACGAAATGAATAAGCAAAAAGATTGAATTAATACGAAAGAAAAAAATTCCCTCGCATTACTTATCAATTTGGATATAAATTTTCAAGACGGAATGTATGTTTATGCGGGTCAACGGAAGTATTTTTGTATGTAAACAAATGATGGGTGTTAAAAAGTTGAATGAATTTGTAAAAAGAATGGCAAAAAGGCAGACTTAATTGAAGGCAAGAACATTACAAACACAAGTGTTCGTAAAACCCTGATCCAGTGTATGATTGATTACCAGGTTCCCGACCGACTTCAAGTCTACATTACCGGACGCAAAAATATCCAGTCTCTGAATAATTACAGAACCATCAACGATAAACAGAAATATGCAATCGGGTCCATTCTCTCCGATGTCTCCAACAAATAGACTTTACCAAACCTACCCTTTGTCTCCCACCACCCACAACAGGATATGTACTTGCTACCCTCTACATCCTTGGTTGCGATATTAGGGTCACGGTTTCTGCCTCCTATAATGTCATCACAGAACACACAAACCATTAATGGGGCGGTATACAGATAATACGTGCTTCTGAGAGAGTGACAGGTGTAAGATGAAGTTGTTTGCATTTGCAACATGCATAATGGAGAGAATTTTTCCATACATCTATGCTACTTTCGTGTACTGTGGCTGAAATTTCTTTACATATTGTACTTGTTGAAATTGGACATGATCTAAACACACAGCAGACAGAAATGGCCGCTCCAAAGTACTCGAAAAATCAGCCTGAATTAGTCAAAAGTACACTATTTTCAGCAGTTATTAAAATAGCGAAACGAATTTTGCAAGAGTTGGCAATACCAGCCTCTGAAAGTACAATGAATGAATTACAAAATAAATAAAAAGCAAAAAAAAAGTTTTCGGATTTTTTTTAAATATTATTATTTATTTACCTTTTAAGTCCAGGAAGTGAAAATGACCAAGCGGAGCTAGCAGTTTTTTTTAGAGGTGCACATCTAAAGTAAGACCAAGCTGTATACTTTATAACCCAAATTGCACCCATCAATCACACACCAAAATAAAGGGAATTCAAAGTTCTTTTAACAATATCTAAGATATACAAGATCTTTTTTAAATAGCCAGGACAACCAGTGAGGAAAACCTCGGTAATCCTTTTACTTTAAAAATCTAACCCTATGCAAAATACGAAACTCGAGAGTGCCACCTAAACACTCCGTGGTTTCCATTATAACTAGTTCAATCTTTCACCGTGATATAAAGATAAGCATCAACCATAACACAATCCAGTCCAAGAAATGTGCAAGGGTGGTCGATTCTGACTCGGAGTGATAGGCTGAGAGCATCAATAAAACTACATGAACAAATTCCACTGAAGGATTTAGGAGACGTTTCAGTGTCATTGTTATTTGTTTGAAATCCGTCTTACGTACTGTATTTTCTCATCACCAATGATAAAATGAACTCTACGTCATAACTGAGTCGAGGAGTACCTCATCATTTTTGCCAGCTGCACGTTATTGCGGGATTAAAAACGGACACTGTTTCTAGACTGTTCGCCTTTTGGTATCCTTGCGCTACAATTGCGCACGATGTGAATTGTGTGTGCAGTTTTAGCCGCTATTTGTTTTTTGAAAAGGTACGCATCCATGCAACGCCATTTTGAAGTTTATCATGAATTTGCTCAGGGTAAATCTAACTTTGTATGATATTTCTTCAGGGTACGGAATCTTTTATTCCTTGAAAAAATCATTTGTACTAACAATGCGCTATTTTGACTTCGGCCATATTTTTTGTTCAAGAATGTGACACAAATAATCCTTTATTATGCATTGGTGTAGGATAATAAAATTCCACTCTCTGAATCAGGATTTTGCGTCAGCATGCTGTCTGACGTAAAATTCTGACCATCAGGGGGAATTTTCTTATATATGATGGATTCTGTTATTCCTTGTCGTTATCTTTGCTGATGTTGTTCACATAAATCAGTATATACAGCTAGCTTAATGATACGATAAATATTATTTCCTGTAGTAAAAGCCGAAAATGAATTACCTGCAGGGTTTACATTATTCAATTTAATAATATCTGGCGTTTGAATTGGGAATTGGAAGATCAACTGTATAGGAGCAAGTTAAACCGACAGCTTGGTTGAAAAATTACAAGAGAGCTAAAGGTGATTTCAAGCTAGACTGAAAGTGAAAAATTTTCTTTTCCTTGGTTCCCCTAATGTACATCTCTTACATACCATTTGGCGTGGGTTTTTTCAGCAACGTTTCACACTTGCATCCAACTTAGTTTGAATTTATTAACATTTACGTAGGTTTGGGGCGTATTGCTAGTCTTTTCTTTTACCAACATTTGTCTTAAAAAATGTACAAAAATATGCATTTTTTTTAAATCTGATTAGCGATGGAAGTTTACGGATTATAAATATGGGACTTTTGAAGAATATTGCGATAGTTGTCCAAAACAGACTTTGTCACTGGCAAATGTTTTAAAAAGTATTGATTAAATAAAGTCATCTCCTAATCAAATGTGTGTATGAGCATATTAGGTCACATCTAAAACATCTATTTATCCATTTGTTTATTTATTTCTCTTGCAATGTTTTCTTGATTAGGTATTTATCGAAATGTGAGGTAAGAGGTTAATAAATGTATTAGTCGACCCTTTATGAGATTTGCAAATGAATAATGACCCACTATAATACAGATATTATAAATATCAAAGAATTAATGTCAAGAGAGTCAGGAAAAGGGCATGAAGTACACAACCATCTTTGTGATAAGATCATTTTTCAGGCATCATATTCATATCATAATGACTTTATCACACTACATCGTGGGGAGGAAGATAGTATGATATGTATTGTGCGGTCGAATCGTTTAAAGTTAGAACATATGTTTGCAGTACTTGACACTAGCACATTCCAAACTGATGAGTGTAATTAACATTGTGCTGAAGTGTTTCTAATTTATTTCTGTATTCATCTTCTTTTATGCAAGACAGGTCTGTCCCTATGACTCTCTCAAATAAATTTAAAAGTAAGCGTGTTGTCTCGGTGTTCAGAAAGTTGAACCCGAAACTGTTTTAAACTTGGCATGGGGGTAAAGGGGGGGGGGAATAGAAGAATATAATATTCCTCCTCCACTTGCATCTTGGCAGCTTCTATTTATACGTTCACTATTTCTCCGACATGAGAGAATTCTTTTATATACCAGTGACATAATTTTTCCCTAAAATTGTTATTAAATATTATTAATTTTGACTTGAGTTGTAACATAATTTTCCCCAACATTTTTATTAAATATTATTAATTTGTCTTGAGTTGTAATATAATTTTTTCCAACATTTTTATTAAATATTATTAATTTGTCTTGAGTTGTAATATAATTTTTTCCAACATTTTTATTAAATATTATTAATTTTGGCTTGAGTTGTTTACAACTTCAGCTACACTTTATTATCTTGATTCTTTAAGTCTAAAATAAAAATTTCAACTTCTCTTGTATCATTGTTAAGGCTTTTCATTTTGTATTATTTTTTTATTTTGAATTAAATCATATAACCTGTTTCATATAAATTTTTAATCCAACTTTGAGAAGGTTGTCCTGCTTGATATTCTTTATCTTTATCTACTTAATTTTGCATAGGTTGCCCATTAACTCTTATAAAGGTATCCCATACTGGACTATCTTTTTTGTTTTGTTTTTTTTCTGTTTTTTTTCTGGAAACATTTTACCATTGCTATTAATTTCATCAATATAATAATATCAAGCTCTTAGAAATGTCCCGATATTTTGTGCCTTTGTCGATTGCTTTGTTGTTTACTAACAATATGGAAGTCATCTTTGCTTTTAAGGAACACGAAAAACAGAAATCGGAAGTTTTAGTCAGCATATAAGTTCGTTCTGCTGCAGACCTCTTTAGTTTTGAAGGATACAGTAATGTATACAGCTGATTATTTACCAGTTATATTTCCAATTATAAATCCACTCGGCTTTATAATTAACGTCATGTATGAGGAAGCTGTATATCAGGACCCCGTGTAATACTTTGCGCAGGCGCATTCAAGCATTTGTTTGATATTTTAAAATAGTATTTCCGGCTGCAGAACAACATGCACCACCTGATGGTCTAATTTAATTTCCATGACGTTGATTGAGAATTCAATCCTGTCTGATGTTTATTTGTTATCAAATATATATAATTTTTTTTAGGGATAATTAATTTGTGGGGCCAGATGTTTTATAAATCATTTTTTATAACTTAGCGGTTCTCTCCACAAAGTGCTGTGTTAAAAAAAAATTCAAGCGCAAATTAAACTAAAATATTCTGATGACTAATTGTCGAACAACAAATCACTAACCAATCAGACGCCATAAAATCACTAACCAATCAGACGCCATAAAATCACTAACCAATCAGACGCCATAAAATCACTAACCAATCAGACGCCATAAAATCACTAACCAATCAGACGCCATAAAATCACTAACCAATCAGACGCCATAAAATCACTAACCAATCAGACGCCATAAAATCACTAACCAATCAGACGCCATAAAATCACTAACCAATCAGACGCCATAAAATCACTAACCAATCAGACGCCATAAAATCACTAACCAATCAGACGCCATAAAATCACTAACCAATCAGACGCCATAAAATCACTAACCAATCAGACGCCACAAAATCACTAACCAATCAGACGCCATAAAATCACTAACCAATCAGACGCCATAAAATCACTAACCAATCAGACGAAATAATATTAATTGAGTCTGAGTTTGGGTTTGATCATTTATTTATTTTTATAATTTCGATGCATCATTGATATGTGTATTGCATGAATATTTAAGAAAACAAATTATTTTGAGTGGCTATGGAATGCATACTTTTTGCATCAGTTAATATTTCCTTCGGTCACCAGATTTCAGATTTGCATCGATATTATGTACATTTCCTCTAAAACAAAACCATTATTAGCCGTAAGTACTTTAAGGTTTACTTCTAACATAAGACACTCAAGGGAGCCGCGGTAGCAAAGTTCGTAGAGTATCAGACTTATAATACAAAGTCGCGAGTTCGATGCCCGCCCAGGCCAGCCCTGGTCGACTGCCTCAATGTGTCCTTGGGAAAGGCACTTAGCTCCCATTTTCTCAGTATGATATAGGTAATAATGTGTTAAAAGTGCTGTTTAAATCAACAAGTAAACCTTTGTTTGCAGTGTATGATAGTGCTATAGCCCAGTATAATAAACGTCTATATTTTACGTGTATATTTTATTCCAATCAAAATACCATAGCGCATTTATCAAATTTGGCAATATGAATCCAGCTTTTTGTATCACGCTGCATGCATAAATTGAAATAATAATGATATTTGTATTTTTTTTTCTTCTTTTTTTTTCTTGTTTATTTTAAAACTTAGAAGCCCCTTAGTTCGGCGGTTCCATACCACCAATTGCAGGGCCAGTTTAACGCTTGGCAAACTATACGGTCGCCTAGGGCGGCCATATTTTTTTTTTTTTTTTTTTTTTTTTGGGGGGGGGGGGGGGGGGGCGGCAAAAACTGAATGAATAAAAAAAAGAAAGAGAAATAGAGTAAAATAGATAATAAGCGTTATGAATAGAAAGAGAAAAACAGATGCAGAAGTTTTATTCATACTGATGCACAATATTCATTTTCAAAAGTTAATTGTGGGGAGGGGGGGGGGTCGCAAGGCTGAAGGTTCGCCTAGGGCGCCAAATACCCTTGCGTCCACCGTGATCAACTGAATACACAAATTGCTCGTAGCTTTGTTTATATTATGCTGTCTCGTGATAGCAAAAGAGGTATCGCCCAAAGTTTAACAAATATTATCAATCAAAACATAGACTCAAGAACAAATCCTTACAACTTATTGGTCAGCGATTGGAAGATCACCAGTTGTAAATTTTTAGTTGATTCTGAGCCGAAGTATGAGAATATTTTGATAACCTCAAGCCCTAGTATTGACTCTAATGTTATCAAGACCTAGTATTGACTTTAATGTTATCAAGACCTAGTATTGACTCTGATGTTATCAAGACCTAGTATTGACTCTAATGTTATCAAGACCTAGTATTGACTCTAATGTTATCAAGACCTAGTATTGACTCTGATGTTATCAAGACCTAGTATTGACTCTAATGTTATCAAGACCTAGTATTGACTCTAATGTTATCAAGACCTAGTATTGACTCTAATGTTATCAAGACCTAGTATTGACTCTAATGTTATTAAGACCTAGTATTGACTCTGATGTTATCAAGACCTAGTATTGACTCTAATGTTATCAAGACCTAGTATTGACTCTAATGTTATCAAGACCTAGTATTGACTCTGATGTTATCAAGACCTAGTATTGACTTTAATGTTATCAAGACCTAGTATTGACTCTGATGTTATCAAGACCTAGTATTGACTCTAATGTTATCAAGACCTAGTATTGACTCTAATGTTATCAAGACCTAGTATTGACTCTGATGTTATCAAGACCTAGTATTGACTCTAATGTTATCAAGACCTAGTATTGACTCTAATGTTATCAAGACCTAGTATTGACTCTAATGTTATTAAGACCTAGTATTGACTTTAATGTTATCAAGACCTAGTATTGACTCTAATGTTATCAAGACCTAGTATTGACTCTAATGTTATCAAGACCTAGTATTGACTCTGATGTTATCAAGACCTAGTATTGACTTTAATGTTATCAAGACCTAGTATTGACTCTGATGTTATCAAGACCTAGTATTGACTCTAATGTTATCAAGACCTAGTATTGACTCTAATGTTATCAAGACCTAGTATTGACTCTAATGTTATATGCATAGTTCTTGAAGGAAGGTTGGTAGATCTGGTTTGTCAACGACCTTCACGGACCTTTCTGACATGTCGATGAATCTCACCTAGTAGTCCCTTGTCTACGCGACTACAGATAGTACAAGGACTACCAACTGAGGACTGGTGTGAGTAGTTACGCAATGTTATGCCATGTGGGACAGCCTGCGGTAATCTTTTCCCACAAACATGAGCTATCTTTTTATTTAAAATCAATAGTTTCAATCCAAAGATAAATGCTGACATCAAAACTCTGATTGTGATTCGTAACTACACAAGACATCAGATTTCAGTTAGCTTTCTTTAACAAGATTGCTTCCCTAATCATTTCAATCATCCAAACTAAAGTAAATATCTATTTATAAACCATTCATGTTTCTACTTGCACGGAATCCGCTGTGAACGTGACAAATAGCTGTTTTCATTCACGCGATCGATTGACTCGCCGAATATTAATGAGCTACCCGGTAACATTATGTAATGACGTCAGACACGGGACTCCAAACAATATTCTATTAGTACACCACACATAGATCCGTGTTGTGTTTGTGTGAAAATATGTGAACTTTTGGAATTTATCACAATAATTTGATCGTCTAGCAATCTCTATACCAATGCCGATTGTATCTAAGATAGTTCATACTAGTGTATAGAGTGTGTATGTAATATTGATATGGTAACTACATGTATGTATAATACACCATTTTGAGCTTGGTAATTTTTAATCTCTACCATTCAACATTTTAGTCATATCCATGTTAAAGTTTACGACATGATTAATACAAGCCATATCCATATTAAAGTTTACGACATGATTAATACAAGCCATATCCATGTTAAAGTTTACGACATGATTAATACAGGCCATATCCATGTTAAAGTTTACAACATGATTAATACAAGCCATATCCATGTTAAAGTTTACAACATGATTAATACAAGTCATATTCATGTTAAAGTTTACGACATGATTAATACAAGCCATATCAATGTTAAAGTTTACGACATGATTAATACAAGCCATATCAATGTTAAAGTTTACGACATGATTAACACAATAATTTCCAGTATTAATTAGAATTGTCCCTATTTATTTATATTAAGAAATGACAATGATGATGATGATATTTACATTTATATCCTGATGTTTTTATCCTAATTATTACTATTATTATTGACATCATCATCATCGTCGTCGTCGTCATCATGACATAATTGTAACTATAATCATCGTCATCATGGACGTGTATGCTGTGCTGTTCATATAACCATTTGTTGTCACGTACAGCTGGCTTTTGAGTAAACGTGCATGTTGCACGTTTATTCTTTCTTTCTTTCTCTTGCCGATTTTAATTTTGACATCATCTTGATTTAATTTTCAAGCTGGGTTGCCTCTGAATAAGTTCAGCTAGAATACTTTCAGAAAGCTTTCTTCTTCTCTTAGAGTTAAAGATCTCCTTCATTGTGTGTGTGTCTGTGTGTGTGTGTTTGTGTTTGTCTGTCTCTGTGTGTATTTGTGTCTCTGTGTCTGTGTGTGTTTGTGTGTGTGCCTGTGTATGTGCTTGTGTGTCTCTGTGTCTCTGTGTATTTGTGTGTCTGTGTGTGTGTCTGTGTGTCTGTGTGTGTCTGTGTGTGTGTGTGTTTGTGTGTGGAAAATGCACACTCCTTTGCACTAATGCCACCAGTACGCGTGGAAAGGGTTTCTAATTGCAAAAAATTAGTCTTTTCTATAAAATAATCAAAGAATCCACACTGTCTTTGTCAAATCAATAAAACGAAAGCTGTTTGTAACAGGGTTTTGAAGGAAATATTAACGAATGTCAATTAAAGGATCGGGAAACGCTAAGTATACACCTAGACACATACATATCTATGGATGTTTTTCAAACCAAGAATATAAGCATTGATTCCTGCATACAGTTGTTAAGATATGAAAAATAAGTAAAATAAGGTTTGGTAGTTTTCAGATGATTCATTTGCCATAAAGTTGGTGTCTGATACGGGGGGGGGGGGAGGGGCGGTCGGGTTAAAGCAATTTCCCCCAGGCGCCAGGTGAAGTGGGGAGGGGCCGTCGGGAGCTTATTTTTTGCAGCTGTAACGGAGGCTTAGATGGGTGGGGGAGATGGAGGTTGGCAACTAACATAAAAAGCTGTTCTCTGTGACAAAGTAGGGGCGCCACTAAAGAACATTGCCCTCGGGCGCCTTGAACCCTCTCGCCGCCTCTGTGCATTTGCAAGGAAACTGTTCAGGTTGAACGAGGTCAGGTCGAAGGGGGGCCTTATTTATGATATATATATATATATATATATATATATATATATATATATATATATATATATATATATATATATATATACGCCTCTTTAAAACTGAAAACAGGCCATCCCGTGGAGGGGTAAATGTGCATACTATCGACTGCTTCTGCAGTATTAAGGATTCGGTTCATCATTACTTTTTAAAAGTCATTGTGGGAACTTTTTGTTTGGGTGAAAAAGAACATGGTTGGAGCCAAAAGTGAATTAAACCGTCAATGTTCTTTTATGAAGAATCCCGAGGAAACATCAGAACAGAACAAAACTGTTATAGTCTACAGGGCTTTATTAGATTTTTTTTCCAAGACAAACTATTATTTTCCTATGGCAGGGTTAGTATTCTCGTGCTCATTAGTCAGTTTCTAAAACTAATTAAAATAAATAATCTGCATTGACAGTCATCCCCGGTCAATAGTTTCACCATTTGACTAAAAACCCCGCCCACCCTCATTTGCACACGAAAATCGTACCTGTATTGTGCAATACTGCACAATGAATCACTCCACCCAGACAGCACCTGGTGACACTGGTAATGGTCATAGGCAAAGAGATAAGATGGTGCAAAGTAGGATTGACTGACATGGTGGAACTATTAATTGTATGAACGGTTTGTGTACTATTCCTGTTTGCTTCAGTCAAAATTTCAAATTAAAACAACTTCGACACACTATGCAGGGATTAGTCTCGGCTATATACCTGTAACAAATAAAAATGCTCCCTTGGTCTGACAGTAAAAGGACCTTTTTTATTTACCATATTTTACAGAAAATACGCGCCATAGACGGTCAAATTTAGAATTTGAATGAATACGTCATTAGTGTTTATTTTATATCAGCGTGTCGATTATATTTCAAATTAAGGTTTTAAAAAAAAAATGCGCAGCTTTCAAGAAAAAAAAAAAAGATCCTTACCGATTTGCTTTCCATTTTTCTATTTGCTTTTTTCATACTGGATAATAAGTATGAATTATATTATTTGAAAACAAATCTTATTTCATTGCATTAAACATTTATTATAGATTGATACATTTCATAGATTGGATGAACTGATGCCCTTGTAACATAAAAAATCTGTACAAAAGGGTGGGAGTGGGGAGACAGGTGACAAGTCACCTCATACTATACTCGCATCAGACAGTATGTTGAGACATTAATTCGTATTGGAGGAATGAAAGCAAGAGCTGGAATGTGTCCCATATGTGGGATAACAAGTGATGACCGTATTTTACACATTTCAATGAATTGTCCCTTAACCTTGGACGACAGAAACAATTTGATGGAGAATCTATTTACATATATGCGTCCAGAGATTTACCGTGATTTCTGTGATCAATTAGATGTTAGTATACTGATTATGCTACTTGGTGGTTTAAATGATATTTCAGAAAATTGGAACTCGAGTCATGGATAAATGTGATAAGACTATCTACCAAGTATTTCATTAAGATAAAGGATATTATATATTCGATTGAATAGAGAGCTTGCACAGAATATAATGCAAGAAATAATTCTATTGAACTGCAAAGAGAGTAGTATATTAACTATTTTTGATGTGTAGTATTGTAAAAGTATAATACAAATATATCTGATTGATATCAAATGATTTAACAGAAAACATTATCTCAGTGGATAGAAACTCAAAGCAAGTGACTGTAAATAATTCCTTGCACAATACATATATTTCAAATGTAATATTTTAAAGCATATGTAATTGCAAGTGTCGGGATTAATTTATTTATAATTTTGCTCAGTCTTGATGTATAAATAATTCATAGGGCTTCATAAGTTTTGAATTGTATATTTTCTTGCTTTTATGTATTGTACTGCATTCTTTAAATGATCTCAAAATCTTCAGAAAATGGAGGAATAAAAGAATATCAATCAATCTCTCTCTCTCTCTCTCACACACACACAGGTGTGTACCGAGGGTAATCTAGATTTGAAATCTAGAACCATCGATCATCGATATAGAGGTTCTTCTAAACTGTCAGTTACCGTATTGATTGTCATCACATCGGAAATAGACTCAACGTTCGATTAATACTATTGATCATTTTATGACACGACCTGTCAATTTTGATACTCCGAGATCACCGGGATAATTATCAGACAAACAATACACAACTCCACAAGGTATGAACTGAAATAGACTGATACCCAATATGCATGGACTGAATTTGAAAGCATGTATTATTCTAAAAATTGACATATTTTCCGATGGCTTCAGATAAAAAAATTATGACGTGTAAGATAACCGAACGTTCTGTCAGAGACTTCCGGATTAATAAATGGCTGTAAATTAACATGGACGTGGATTTTAGATACCGGATTAGTAAATGGCTGTAAATTAACGTGGAAGTGGATTTTCGATACCAAATAATTTTGATGATTTACGTTCTGTGATTTAGATTTTATCTGTGAGAAACATAATAAATATTTCCTACTCCTTTTATAAGAAAAGAGCATTTCAGAGTGTGCACTGAGCCATGTTTCAAATTGAGCCCTAAAAAGATTGATAAATGAGTTAAGACATGTGAATTCATAGACTTCCGACTTTATCCTCGTGCAAATACATTTTCTCCCAGACATCTATGATTTATCTATAATTGAGAGAGCCATCAGTCAGTGTCTGATTCCTTCACAGATTTTGAATATACTTGTGATTTATCCAAATTTGTATGATCTACTTTAAAGAAATCTTATTGAAATCGTAAAAGCAGTCTGCATCACGAGGCAGTAATCACTTTTTTCATGTGTACGTCTGTCCAGTTTTTCACCAGTGTACCTAAAGAATCCATGATCTTGATTTCATTCATTTTGTATTGTAAATCTCCATTACATAGCCTTCTGACGATTGGTTCGGGTTTAGGATAATCGCTGTTAAAAAAAAAAAATTTCCTTTTATGGCATGGTTCTAAAAGTCTACATTGTATTTTAGATATATAGTTAACCGTTTCATCGGCCATTAAATTCTATAAAAATAATTTAAAGTATCAAAAACATAACTGCTACACGCTGAATGAAACAGATGTTTAAATGGGTGAAGGGGTTCAATTACGTACCATTCGACTTCCAAACAACGGGGTTCGTATGGAAAATTATATTTTGTATGTTTAGGTGTGTGAAGACTTCACAGAAGTACTAGCCACTCAATGCGTACACCACTCAGAGCTAAAACATTCTTAAGTTTCGTATTCTCTTACCTTTGAAAAGTTAACTGCGTACACAACTCAGAGCTAAAACAGTCTTAAGTTTCGTATATTCTTACTTTTAAAAAGCGCGAACTGAAGCGCGAAATGTGTGTTCATCTAAAACTGCGCCGTAGAGTCCTTCATTTTATCCTTGACTTGTCTTTCCTTTTGTCACCGTATGGAAGTTATCTTTAATTAAAACATGAAATCGATAGTTAGAGTTTCTGTTCAATGCTTATTGCACTCTGCAAGCACATTTATACACAGAACGTAGTATTGGCTATTATAATGTCACTACCTTTGACCTTTCATATTACCTTTTCAAGAAAAGTGACTTTCGGATGTAGAAGAATGTGACATTCATGTATATAATATTTGTTCACTAAAAAGTACTTTGTATTATATGATCTCCCTCTAAAGCTCTGATATCAGTATTCAAATCAAGATTTTTCGACAATGTACCTCAAACGTTTTTTTTCTTTCTGTTATGCGTATTTGCAAGATTTGTTTAGGTGTGTTATATACTTAAAACTTGCAAACCAAATGCTGGAAAGAAACCTTATGAAAAACAGTAAAACACAAACTCGGCATTATTATCTGTAGTTACCATACCTTTTAAATATGGACATAAGTTTGGTAATTATTAAATATTTCCTTAACAATAATATGGTATGTATTTAAATGTGTTAAAAGTTTTAAAGAACAACGGACAGGTAAATAAATGTTCGGCACGAAATATCCAAATATCGTCAGACGTACATGACGAGATTCGTCGCACACGTCTATAATTCAAATTCAGTCAGTCATCCAATGTATTCGAGGACTGCACAAAATATTCTTGTTAATGACATGTGAAACTTTGCACATCAGACAAAGCTATATCTTTCATATCCATATCGCATGGGGTGTGATAACCAGCCATATCACACCCCATATTTCATATCGCATGTGGTGTGATAACCAACCATATTACACCCCATGTTCCATATCACATAGGGTGTGATAATCAGCCCCCTGTTCCACATCACAACCTCAATTCGAATCATAGAGTCGTCTATGACTGATATGGGACTCTCGAGTTGATATGGGGTATGATATAAAAATTACATTTTGGTAACCTTTATTAATACTTCATAAGCTAGATTTTAGTGCTTATAATTCCTACCTACCTACACACTACCTACTTACTCACCCACCTAAAAAAACATTTAAAATCCTGTTCTGCTTTTTGGTCCAGTGAAACGAAGTATAAATTCCCCTAAAGTATCCTACATGAAGAAGAACTAAATATTTGCCTCACTCAGATTAATTGGCGAAATCTGTATCCATAACAATTTGCACGACTTTGAATGTACAGTCGGAACCTGAGGCTTATATAGCAATAGAAGATGAAAACTTTTGTACAGTTATTTACATAATATTTCGCGAATATGTCCTGTTGTGACATGTGTCAGGTAGGCCAGTATGTTCATAGGTATTTCGCAATAAGACTTTTGTGACAAATGTCAGGTAGGCATGTGTATTTATATACAGATTTTTGTTAACAAATTCATTCCTATTCTAGAATTTCGGTTCTAAAAGATCAGTCTGTAAGGAATCTATTTTAGTTGTGTTGTTGAAATCAGATAGAATTTGAGAGGAATTATTTATTTACAATATTCATTGGAAATACTAAAGTGCTCATAGACTTTGGATTGATACATGATTTGGGATTTATGTGAACTCATTCAAATATATTTGGATTACATCTTTGTGGTACATCAAGACATTCAAGGCTATTGGAATTCATTTGGAACATGCTATTATTTCGGATTTGTGATTAAGACATTTTGGATTATTTGTAATTTAACTCACAAATTGTAAGTGTCTTTTGAATTTTCACTTTAATTGCCTGGAAATAAATTGCTTGTTGGTTTTACTTACATTGTTGGTTTCACTTTCTTTTTGTTACATATTTTGTAAGACCTAGAGTCGTAACAGCTATGTGTTGGAGACTATTTGTAAAACCGGTAATCTACGTCTCTGGAGGTTTATCATGTTTCAGAGACTATTTGGAAAGCTGATAGTCTATGATTCTGTCGTTTTACTAAGTGTTGGAGATTATTTTGCAAAGCATATGGTCTATGTTTCTTGAGTTTTATTATGTGTTTGAATCTATTTGGAAAACCGGTAGTCTATGTTTCTGGAGGTTTACTTTTCTAAAGATGAACTACGAACTTGTAATATTTGGAAAATAGGAATAATACTTAAGATATCAACATTTTGTCTGTTTGCTACTTCTTTTTAAAAAAATAATTTACAGCTGAAATATTTGCTCATTTTTTTTTTTTTTTTTTCAGAATATTTGCACTCCTTACACTTTGTCGATATGCTTATCGGGAAAAACATACGAATCTCAAAGTTTGGTCGTTGACCGTCATAATTTGCAAGGACTAATTAGATGATAGCATGGCAATATATCGATCTGTTACGAACCTGTAACATCAATACCGCATTAATATAGAATATGTTGCAAGATAAGTAAATCAAGCATTTTTTTTTACATTAGTACGGAAAACAGCACTCTTATAAGAAAAAGTGTTTAATTTAACTCTCATTTAAATTTATTCTCTGAAGCAGTCATGTCTTAAAAAAGGAAATCAGTTTTCACAAGTTCAAGATTTTGAAAGGCAAGTTCAAGATTTTGCAAGGCAATCCAGAGACTCTACCATATATATTTACGTAATTTTTGTACGAAAAAATGAAACGAGAACAATTTTGAAAAAATGTCATCTGAACTGAAAAAAACTGTATTATTCTGTAATTTATAGCTAACACATGATCCAGCAGAACTACTTATATGAGTGTGTTTCTGCGTGTGTGTGTGTGTCTTTGTGTGTGTGAGAGAGAGGGGGTATTCTTTGTAACGGTTCTTCTATTTAGTACGCGATTCTGCAATCTTCTGCATTTAGTTCTTCATTCATGAGTTATTGAGTCTTTGTTATGAAATAATATCGATGGCATCTCTTGGTTTCTTTCATTTTAAAGTATACTTCGAATCTACATTTATATAGCATTTGTTAGATCGATCTTCACAATCGCCCTTTATCGTCACAATCGCCCTTTATCGTCACAACCGCCCTTTATCTTCACAATCGCCCTTTATTTTCGCAATCGCCCTTTCTTTTCTTTTCAATAAACCCCTGCACTCTATGGAACCTAGAATAGGCTCAGGACGCTTTCCTGCGTGATGTAAGAGGCAACTAATGGGGGCAGGAGCCGCAGTGCCTCAGTGGTAAGCGAACCAGACTGGCGACCGAAAGATTGCGAGTTCGAATCCTACCATCAAATCAACCTAGATCGGCAACCGTGGTGTGTCCTGGGCAAGGCACTTTACTCCAGTTGCCTCGACACTAAATAACATACTTATGCTGCACTGCCATAAAGCACCAAACCAAACCCTTGAAGCAATTCAGATGAATGATTCATAAGCACGTTGTGTTTAGTTTTTGAAGTATCCCACTTTACAGTTGCACGTAAATTGATATTGACAGACATTTGTTTTCGAAATATATGTTCTCGGCACAAAGAATATATTGTAAACTTCCCTTATTTTGGGGTGCTAACTTTCAGTTTCCCAGGTGTCAAACAATCTCGCGGCAGGACGGTAATTCTCGGCAATTTATTGTCCTGGATCACAGCTATTTTTTTTTTTCTAAAATTCCACTTGAAGTGTATACTTCGGTATATATACATGACTTGTATTTTGCCATTGCTATTTTCTTTTTTAATTTGGCATTCCAATTACTGCAGGATTGGATATTAAGTTGAGGAAAATATCATCAGACAGCTAAGAAAACAACCCAGTACTATCCGACCTTTCTGCCGATTTCTTCAGTTACCTCAAATTTGAACATTGTTTAATAAAACTGTATACTTGTTCTGTTTCCTCAACATTATGTATCGAGTCCTTTTCATCAATGAAATATTACACGCTGGGATAGTGAAACAAATCAAGCGTATATCGCAGTTGTGCCGTAAAAGTATCGAACCTATAACAACAAGCATGCTCAATTATTCCATCATCCCTTTAAACAGATATAAATACTCGCTTTTCATTTGTCAGAATGTTTCCGAAGGGGAAGCTGGTCATAAGGCAAATGAGACATTATTTCTGTAAATAGCCTTTTCGTCTGTGTGCGTCATATTTTGTTCGTGTGAATCACATTTCGTTCGTGTCAATCACATTTCGTTCGTGTTAATCACATTTCGTTCGTGTCAATCACATATGACCAGTGTATACTTTACCAGGAAAAACAAATAGGACAGGTTACTTCGAGATTATGAAAGTCATTCAAGAGTGCGTTTGCTGCTGTAATTATAGTTACGTAAATAATAAATGTACTGCGCACCACCTCGGTAGTTTTAAACAATGCACTCAGATTATCGTTCCTGAAAACAAGTTTGTAGATTGATTTCAGCCAAAATAAATTGGAGGTGGAATGCAAAGGATACATAGCCAGAATGAAAAGGATACACAACCAGAATGCAAAGGATACATAACCAGAATGCAAAGGATACATAACCAGAATGCAAAGGATACACAACCAGAATGCAAAGGATACACAACCAGAATGCAAAGGATACACAACCAGAATGCAAAGGATACATAACCAGAATGCAAAGGATACATAACCAAAATGCAAAGGATACATAACCAGAATGCAAAGGATACATAACCAGAATGCAAAGGATACATAACCAGAATGCAAAGGATACACAACCAGAATGCAACGGATACATAACCAGAATGCAAAGTATACACAACCAGAATGCAAAGGATACATAGCCAGAATGCAAAGGATACACAACCAGAATGCGAAGGATACATAACCAGAATGCAAAGGATACATAACCAGAATGCAAAGGATACATAACCAGAAGGAAAGCTGTAGCAAGGGATAATACATCCCAGTTTACATGAAATGCCGAACAACTCCTATTTCTCTTTCGTCCCTACAACGTTCCATCAGAGTAATACAAAACGAAGGGTCGAAGATGTTGTATTGTATTTATATGAAGTGGCAAAGAATACCTTACACATATGTAAGTAGATACTGACTGTGCTAGAGATAATGATAACAATTTACTTCAGATTTGAGTGAACTAAATGGGCTTCTAATGGTGTTCATATATATCTCGTTTTTGACAGATATAAGAAGCTTGAACTCTACTCCGTGAAACGCCTTTTCACTGGAAATGTGATTAGGCCAATAAAAAGCGAAATAACTGTTGCTGATCGCTTCTTAGTAAGATATCTCAAATATATGGGTATGTATTTGAAAGATAGATAATCGCACATAATCTCTTAACCAGTGGTCATTGACTTCAAAATTCCCCGTCAGCCATGTTAATTTGCCGAGATTTCAGATATTAAGGAAAATCGTCTTAATTAACTATAAAACCACTGCCCGTCTGCCGAGTGGCAAACAATTATCGAGCATTCTTCAAAAGCAACTTCTGGCGATTCACAACCACTTGTAATAGGAACGTCATAGATCTTTTCCGTTGCATGCTAGAAAAAGACCTCAGATGTAAATAGTGTCCATTTTGAACTGCACGTTCGTGCTTGTTACTACGTCATGACATGGAGCCACGTTGCTCAATTGGTAGAGTGTCAGACTCTTAATCGAAGGGTTGAAGGTTCGATATCCGCCCAGACCAGCCCAGGTCTGCTGTCTCAGTGTGTCCTTGCGAGGGCACTTAGCTCCCATTTTCATCGGCATCATATGTCAGTAATGTGTTGAAAGTGCCATTAAAACCAACCAACCGACCTACGTCTTAATAACTTGATGAACGTCACAACGACTCGATGACGTGTCATCACTAATAGCAGCGTAAGCAATAGTGTGAGGCTAATAAAACCTAATGATTTCTGCAATTTTTTAAGATAGAATTTGCAGAAATAACACTAGAAATTAAAAATGCAGGTATTTCATTGATGTTTGAAACGTAGTCGAGTGTTATTGTCAGCATCTATAATTGTATAAGACTATATCTTCACATATCTAGCCGGATGTTCGTCCGCCAAAAACCTTACAAGTTCGGAAAGTGTCTCTACGATTACCCTCAGAGTCTCCTTTAGTGAATCGAAATTATTCGACTCGCATCGGAAAGAAACGAGGATGTTCCTATTGAACCACTTGGCAACTAAACAATCATCCCTTTCAGAGAACCGCAAACCATTTTGTTCGTTTAATAAGGTCATATATTCGGTATGCCTGGTATTTGCTTAGGAAGTCTTAAGACAGAATATACTGTCGGGCTGGTGTAATAAAAGACATGGCCATTACATATTTAATTCATTCCTTTTTCTACTGGCAGGTTTTACTTCACATGATGAAGGCAAAAGTTAGGTATCTGTTGACAACATTCGTCTGAGATTTTACCACCAAACACCTGTGGAAAAAAAAAATGTTTTGTGGAATGCAGAAGAGGAGATTGAACGCAACACTTCGTTAAAGTACACACAGAACCACGATTACTTGAGCCTATCGTTAAACTAGGCTTCAGATTACAGTTATCATACATACACAAACCATAGTAAATACGCGTCTGACTGGTTTTATTTTTTCAGGAAAATTTATGTAACTTCTACCACTGAACCAGATTGTAAATCATTTCAGGTACCTCGCGTGCTAGACTTTTATGAAGACTACGGTGTTGAGTATTGTAGGTAACCCGTGTACTAATTGTTTACTGAAGACAACAATGTCTTTGCGCAAAGCACGTAATTGCAATTAACAATGTGAAAACCTAACCATTTCTTTTTTCTCTTGCATTTACATTTTGAAGGTGTTAAAGGAGAAAGTACACAAAAATACTTCACGAAAACTAGCGGCCCGTCAACACAACGAATGGTACGTTTCCTCATCTCAGTTGCTAAAGCGTCTGACTTGTAATCCAACGGTCGCGGGTTCGATACACGCACAGGCCAGCACGGGTCAGCTGCCTCAATGTGACATAGAGAAGGGCGCTTTGCTCTAATTTACTCGGCATGATATAGCCAATAATGTGTTACAAGTGCCATTAAAACCAACAAAAAACAAAAAACAATCCTCAACTGCACCGCTTAGATCACTGTTATAAATAACCTGCTACTCTGGCATACATCACTGTTATATATAACAGAGTACTCTTGCCTAGATCACTGTTATAAATAACCTGCTACTCTGGCATACATCACTGTTATATATAACAGAGTACTCTTGCCTAGATCACTGTTATAAATAACCTGATACTCTTGCCGACATCATTGTTATACCTAACAGGGTACTCTTGGCTAGATCACTTTTTTGTATAACTGTATCTTCTTCTGATGCAAACATTATACAAACATAAGTTTTACATAAATGGATAAGAACGGTCTCTTCGGGAGTTCTGCTACAACTCATACGATATATTTTTCTCGAAAACACGGTAACATAATCTCTTCTGCGTTCGTTTCGATTGTTTTCATTTTGTGTTGGTAATAAATTTTGGCATAAGTTGTTGCCACATGAGAAATAAGAACAAACTAATTCTGACCCATGACTCTGTGGAGTCGCAGGTGCATAATTTCTACCAAAAATTCCCAGACACAATTATCATATTTTTTCACTTAAGACGAAGTCCAGAAAGAGCCTGCAATATTCATTTTTGCATTTATCTTGCAAACATGAATTTAACAATTTTGTATGTTACTTTATTGTTTGATTCCCAAATAAATTCTAACCCTTTTACATCTTTTTAAGGAACAAATTTGGTTTTGTTATGAAATAACAACAGTAAGCATTCAACATGTCATTACAACTGTAAACCAGGCATATGGAACAAAGGTCTTCATAATTTTCAATATAAACGAAGAAAAGTTTCCCATATTCCTTCCCAATGTTGTAAAATATTATTTATTTTTTTTTTAAGATAAGAATTTGGATGAAAAGTAAATGTATTGATATCTATTTATTTCTTAATTTGTATGAATAACATTTACAATGAGTACAAAATGAGAAATTAAGGATTAGAAAGAAAGAAAAAACACTGTTTATAAAGTTATTCTCTTATAAATATACAAGCAGTTGTAAACATAGAGGTGGACTAAACTATATCAATGTACAATAGTTAAAAAGTTAAATACTGCAGATATCAGAGTTTACAATTCATTGAAACCAAACATTTGTAAGTATAGGATCTATAAAAGAGAAAATCAGATGTGAATGGGAGAAGCATGAGCATCCTTCAACACACAAAGCTATGCTCGAAAACTCGTCTATAGATATCTGACGCTGTGACGTTTCGAGTTTGACGTCATTTTATGTTGCACATCAAGACATGTATCAGCAGTAGCGTGATTTGTACTTAAATCAATATTCCTTTCCCTGATCAAACGATAAGATCTGAACAGATGTGTATCTTCTTTGCCGTTTCAGATCTAGTGATCTCTGCTTACAGAGAATTGTTGTGCATTAAAAAAACTGTGTAGCACAAAACGGCACATTTCCTGGAAAAAATCAAAGAGCATGAAGACCCGCTTTTGCCGTAACTCTTATCACATCTATCGTCTGTGGTACTCCTTTCGTAGTAGTTCGATAAATCAGCCCCAAAACCTGTATTGGTAAGTTGCGTGATGTGGGATCTGATATCACCTATTCAGAAATATTGCAGACAGATCTGTCCGCAACTCACGAGTACGAATATCGATCGTTTTTAGACACGTACCGGTATTTCTCGCTACTCTTGAATTACGATTGGTTGCAGAAGCCTTTTGACGATCTGTACAGCATATTTTCATGTCAAATCCAATGTCTGACTATTTGTAAATCCACGTCAAATAACCCAACCCTACCTCCTGTCGCCATTTCCAATTACCGGGCTACATAACCGGCTGTTCCATCGATGTTAAGGTACCAATCAGATGCGACTTCGCTCATTCAAAATGGTTGTTTTTTTGTGTCATGTGTATCTATCTATCTTTTTATCTATTTATCTAGCTATTGGATTTTATAGTATTTACCTTTCTATCTAATCACATGCTTATAATTTCTACCTACCTACATACCTATCTACCTACCTACATACCTATCTACCTACCTACATACCTATCTACCTACCTACATACCTACCTACATACCTATCTACCTACCTATCTACCTATCTACCTACCTACATACCTATCTACCTACCTACATACCTACATACCTACCTACATACCTATCTACCTACCTACATACCTATCTACCTACCTACATACCTACCTACATACCTATCTACCTACCTACATACCTATCTACCTACCTACATACCTACCTACATACCTATCTACCTACCTACATACCTATCTACCTACCTACATACCTACCTACATACCTATCTACCTACCTACATACCTATCTACCTACCTACATACATACATGCACGATAATAAAGCAAAAGAAATGTAGGCTTTTTCTAATTTTCTCTCAAAACTCTCATTCGTGAGAGTCAAATGTTTTAATATAAATTTTTCGCAGTCCTTTAAAACATAAACCAAATATTACATTTTCAACCGCTTACTTCATTCTCAATCTGACAATTTTGTCATATTGTAAATGTGTTTCCTTCTATTGATTTTACACTGCCTGGATATTGTAGGATAGAGAGCTGCAAATTGATTTTGTCGCATGTGTGCAATATGTCAGCAGGCAATATTAACATGTGTGCAATATGTCAGCAGGCAATATTCACATGTGTGCAATATGTCAGCAGGCAATATTCACATGTGTGCAATATGTCAGCAGGCAATATTCACATGTGTGCAATATGTCAGCAGGCAATATTCACATGTGTGCAATATGTCAGCAGGCAATATTCACATGTGTGCAATATGTCAGCAGGCAATATTCACATGTGTGCAGTATGTCAGCAGGCAATATTCACATTGGTGGGTAATACGATCTATATCAGTCTAGGTCACGTTGCAAGTTTCCGACACCGTGTAATTAACAATGCCTTGTGCTTTAATCTGATTAGCTAATCCTAATCTGAGATATGTATTCATTTCGTCCTAAGCTTATGAGTGAATTTGCTATTAGTCGGCAGGTTATATTCCAGTATTAGCGTCTATATAAATAATAAATTTTCCACCACTGTACAGATTTTGCCTTGATTTGGGAACTTTTTAAAAATTGTAATTTTCCTGTAGACTTGCTGTGTTATTTATGTTTGTAATTTCAGCAAGCTTTATAATTTGTAAACAACTGTGCAATGTCTTATAGCAGTTGAGAAATGTATTTAGGTATTTATACAGCCTTGGATTTATTTATTTATACTTTGTCTTTGTAACTGTGACTATTATTGGAGGAAGATATAGATTCCTTGTTAAGAGGCTGTTTGTATGGGTAAATATACTTCTGCTTTTGGTCATTTTCTAAGTGGTGTTCCCCAAGGCTCTATATTAGGGCCTTTTCTTTTTCTACTGTTTATCAATGACTTATATTTGTATCCAGTGCACTCTAACACTGATCTGTTCGATGACGATTCTACACCATGCACAACTGATAAATCTCTTAACTCCACTGAACACAAACTTCAAATCGACCTCAACAATTTATGTGTTTGGTGTACACAAAATAGAATATACATCAATGCATCCAAAACGAAATGTATGACAATCGCAACAAGGCCGCACCTATAAACTAACATGGATTTACTTCGTACTCAAAATGGCTCAAACTTGTCGAGTGTTAAAGACCAAACTCTTCTTGGTGTCTACATTGATCAACACCTCTGTTCGAATTCACATATCGATAACCTATGTGCAACGGTCGTCAAATGAATTACTCTTCTAAAATTGAAATTTTCACCTCGCCTGTCGCTTGAACTTTATTTTTCTGTATATATTCTACCACTGATAGACTACAAATGTACATTATGTGGAATACGTCAAAATTATAAACTATCCAGAATTGATAACCTCCACAAAAGAAGGCTGTGGAAATAATTCTGAAACTTCTTATTTTGATTTACCTCTGATGTTTTGTTCTCACGTCTACAGTGGCTTCCAATACAAAAACGTAATCTTTATTTTAAAGGAATCACGATAATATACGCCACAAAATTTCCCCAAATTATATCTCAGACTAAATTGTACTAAGATCATCAAATACTGATCGCAGATCTACCACCAATAAGGAACTCCAGATTCCGAGGTCGAGAACTAATCCTTTCAAAAACTCTTTTACTGTATCAGCACCCAACTTTTGGAATTGTCTGCCCCTAATAATATGTAATTAAAATTCCCTTGCTTCGCTTAAAACATCATTAACGAAATTCCTCCTGGACAAGCTGGAATGATATATTAAAGTCTCACAGTAGAGAATTTTATCATTGAATCCAGAGATAACGTGAGAGTATGCTTGAGTGCAGGTGAAGAGAATGCACGTGTGTTCCAAGACAATAGTTGTACGTATGCTTGTTGATTTAAATGATGTGTGTGTATGTGTGTATGTGTGTGTATGCTTGTATGTGTGTATGCGTGTATGTGTGTATGTGTGTATGTGTGTATGTGTTAGTGTAAATTTGTCTGTATAACTTCGGACATGCTGAAATGTGTAAACTGTGTATAGTATATGTTCATGTATGCACCTGTTGACCACTATAGTTACATGTATTAATCCAATTTAAATATGTGTGTGAGTGTTTGTGCGAGTATGTAACTTGTTTATAACATAACCTGTTAAAACATTGAGGATAACGTGGTAGATGGGTATTTCATGACCAAATGTGTTGTCCTCGTTAATGTTGTTGCTGCTTATTATTATTTTTATTATTATTATTATTATTATTATTATTATTATTATTATTATTATTATTATTATTATTATTATTATTATTATTGATATTGATATTCCGAAAGCTCCTGATTATTATATTAAAGAGTAATTTTATCAGTAAATATGAAAATATGAAATTTTTTCAAGGATTATACTATTTCCTTTTAAATTTGATTGTTAGGTACACCTCAAGCAATAGTTATGGCATAATTACAAATCTTATATGTAAAAACATGACATATTAATATTTTTACCCCTAAACATGCCTTTCGTACAAGCCTAAGTAAATGCTGATATACTATTTGATAATTTACCTATAAATTTTGCTACCTTTACCCTATATCCTATAAATATCTATGAAATATTTTGCATTTTCCTGTCGTCCTTTAAATTGATCAGAAAAATCGAACGTAGGTGATATCTGTTCACTTTGCTCTGCATTGAAGAATTTCTTTATTAATGAAACAGAAACCACTGTCGCATATTGAATCTTAAACTGAAATTCCATGACGTAAATTCTTGTTTAATCATTTTATCCCTTCATTGTCTGCTTTCAGTGGTCATGAGAATTAGTTTAATTATCGTATTCTATGAAACTTATAACATGGAAACGGTTAAGTCATAGAAGAAAAAAATGATGGAAAGTGTCTAAAAAATTTTGCTTGTGTATTCAAACATATAATTCTTTGTATGGACATACCCTTCAAAACTTTCAGTTTCCATCTAGATTGCATCGAAGAGCACTCAGGTATAACATATGTACATGGCCATACAAACAGTCCGTTGCCATCTAGACTGCATCGAAGAGCACTCAGGTATAACATACGTACATGGCCATACAAACTGTCCGTTGCCATCTAGACTGCATCGAAGAGCACTCAGGTATAACATATGTACATGGCCATACAAACTGTCCGTTGCCATCTAGACTGCATCGAAGAGCACTCAGGTATAACATATGTACATGGCCATACAAACTGTCCGTTGTCATCTAGACTGCATCGAAGAGCACTCAGGTATAACATATGTACATGGCCATACAAACTGTCCGTTGCCATCTAGACTGCATAGAAGAGGAAACAATTATAATATGTGATAAAGTATTGATCAATCGTGTAACCATCTGTCATATTCAAACTTAAAGGTTTAAGGATAATTACCAGATTATCTATTCTACCGTAGACGTAAATTATCTAATATGACGCATAGGTCAGATTAGGATGCTCGCCTTATTCTCTAAATTATTGTACTTCGGACATGGATGGAGCCTCAAAGTAGCACGCGTACGGTATTTAAAATAATTTGTTGCTAATTTCCAGATCATTATAATATTTGTAAATAATGATTGATGTTTGTTCTTTTTCTTTTTCCGTTTCCAATTAGCTCTGTATAATACAAGGGATTAGGAGAATATTGGGAAATGACGACCATGCAAGTTAAAGAGAGACAGACAGACAAATAGACAGATAGAGAGATGAGAATATATAAATAGATGGATGGAGATAGATAGATATTTAGATGGATTTAAAGAAAGATATATAAATATATCGAAAGAAATCAGAATAGATATTTATACATAATCATTTTGAGAACTTAAATAAATTAATTTTTCGTACCTGATGAACAACGATAGAACAAATCAGTCTATTAAGTTGTACTTTTCCTAAATTCACACCATCCAGTCGACATGACCTTGGAAGTCTGGTAATAGATGAGGTAAGTGGAGAAATGTTTACGAAAAGATTTGACTAAGATTCATTATATAGTTATCCTGCATAAGTATTTAGACATAAGTAATATGACATGACTAAAACTTCTCGCAAACAGAAGGGTAATTTATACGATAAATATCCTGTTTTATCCATGCGCAGGAATCAAAATCGGAGAAAAGAGATTTCTTTATTCGAATTATTAAAAGAATCCCAAAAATGTTCCTCTGTACGAACAAGACTATTTTGAAAAGATCCGCCGATGGGTTAAAATTTCTCTTATGCGTGATATCATAAGATTAAACTATAAATTATTAAATAACTCTTTCAGTGTGTCAAGAATTTAAAAGAATTCTGAGAATCCACTGTTTGCTTCGCTTCGTCTTGATAAGAGCGGTGTTAAAACTGTGAATTGATCTTTCTTCCCCTCTTGTCACGTGATCTTCTCTGTCGATGATTCCCCGAGTGATCTCCTGCAAAATTATTACTGGTTTCAAAATAACAACATCACTACTTGTGTCCTGAAACTGGCATAAAATGGGGCTCGATAAACTTTTTTTTCATCGTAGTACGCAAATAAACACTCAGTTTGAAGAGGACAATAATAAAAAAATATTTTCAAATTTCAAATAGCAAAGTATTGTATATGGAAAGTCAAGATATAGTCTCGACACTGTATTCAACCAGAAATTGCATTGGTAACAATCAAGACATAGTCTCGGCACTGTATACAACCAGTAATTGCATTGGTAACAATCAAGACATAGTCTCGGCACTGTATACAACCAGAAATTGCATTGGCAGCAATCAAGACATAGTTTCGGCACGGTATACAACCAGTAATTGCATTGGCGGCAATCAAGACATAGTCTCGGCACTGTATACAACCAGTAATTGCATTGACGGCAATCAAGACATAGACTCGGCACTGTATACAACCAGTAATTGCATTGGCAGCAATCAAGACATAGACTCGGCACTGTATACAACCAGTAATTGCATTGGTAACAATCAAGACATAGTCTCGGCACTGTATACAACCAGTAATTGCATTGGCGGCAATCAAGACATAGTCTCGGCACTGTATACAACCAGTAATTGCATTGGCAGCAATCAAGACATAGTCTCGGCACTGTACATAACCAGTAATTGCATTGACGGCAATCAAGACATAGACTCGGCACTGTATACAACCAGTAATTGCATTGGCAGCAATCAAGACATAGATTCGGCACTGTATACAACCAGTAATTGCATTGGCAGCAATCAAGACATAGACTCGGCACTGTATACAACCAGTAATTGCATTGGCAGCAATCAAGACATAGTCTCGGCACCGTATACAACCAGTAATTGCATTGGCAGCAATCAAGACATAGTCTCGGTACCGTATACAACCAGTAATTGCATTGACAGCAATCAAGACATAGACTCGGCACCGTGTTTAACCAAAAATCGCAAAGGTAGCAAAGCATTAGGCAAACGATTTTAATCGTCCAAGAGTTACTCATTAAGGATGATCGCTTGTGAAGTGTCAACATATTTAACTTTTAAAGCAAAATGATATTTGTACATAGCTAAGGGTCCAAAAAATCACTTAAAAAGTTATAGATTGGTGTGGATTTTCTTGCACTACTCCTAGCTAAATATATCTATATTCCAAACCAAGGGTCATTGCATTGAAGAGACTGGCAACCATAGATTCCCCTTATCCAATACAAAAAAAAAGTATTTTTTGGTGAGTGAATTTTTTCAGCATGACATAATTATTGAGGTCACATCGGTTTCCCACAACAGAAGCTCACGGGGCCGATTTATGGCAGGTTGTATTTGCTAAAGATTTGACACAATTTCTCGTATATTTTTGTTTGACATCATCGTCTTATTTCACATGACTGTTATTGCGATTATTAAAATTGTATAAGAAGTTTAATTTTTCATTATTTAATAAGAGTCAGAAGTCGCAACCATGTCATTTTATGTTCAATTTCTTCCAGAATTCATGGCGCTCCAATACACCGTGGCACAAAGTGAATTTATATAGATTGCGTCATAATATAATGATCACGTCATTTCGAGCTGCGCAGTAAGCGTTGATTATATAAAACCGGACTACATTAAGAGTTAGTGTGCTTTTAGACAAATCTGAACTAAGATTACATTACCGACACTGCTCGATTGTTTGAATCTATCAAATACATTTGAGCATTTTGCATGAAAGTATGACATAAGCTATCATGAGTAATTTACAAAAATATCTTGTAATTACTAATAGCGTTTTTTTTTTTACCTTACGACAGTAATACACCAAACAACAAAGTTCCCGACTATTTCGGACTCTAAGAAATCGTACCTTTCCTTGATCATAAATGTGATCTAGGTGCTTTTATGTAAAACTAATAATTGACAACAACAACAAAATAAAAACAAAAACAAACAAGGGTTTTCTGATTTAAAAGAAAATCACGAAATAAGTTTAAATATACTTCGAAATTTAAAAAAAAACACATGAGAAGAATGTGTATTTATGGAATACCTGACATTCCATTTTTATATTCTATACGACCTGTAGAACGTTTGGAAAACAATTAAGTAGGAATTAAATAATCATTTTCTGCACAGAAAATGTTGTATGAAGGACACCGCAGATCTATGAACCATTACTTTAAGAGCTCAAATTGAGTTTGCATTTTCTCTTCTATTCCATGTTAAACTAAACTATCCCTTTACAAATTCTTTTAAAAAATGTAGAGAGTAAATTCCAAAAAGTTTCCAGAAAAAAATCGTATCAATTAAAACAATGATTGCATTGATATCATACAAGAATTTGCATAATTATATTTATTATATATTCATTTAGTCCTCCATGCTTGATCTGGTGTTCGATTCAGATGTTCAGTCCGTATTTCTGTATCACACATCCAGATTGGAACCATTTAGGTGTTTTCTTTGACGTCAGCTCGTCGATTTTCTTAGATGCACCGACTCGAACTTTTATAAATTCTTGTTTACTTTGTATTTCATTTACTCTGTAAAGCTAAAAATATTAAGAAAGCGTAAAAGAGGCGGTATGTAAAATATACAAAACCGCATTCATGTTTTGTTCCGAGTCAAGGCAAAGAACGATTTGATATGGCGTAAGAATACTGCTCAGCCTTACGGCCTCAACGTATTCCTTCGCTATTTCTACTTGTAAACTAATATAAGAAAATATATGATCTTCTCATAACACATTTTAAATGCCTGTCTGAGTCACAAATCAGGGTTACATTTGTGAAAGAAAGGTATTTCCGCAAGTGAAGAACAAGAATTATACGTCGTTTAAAACAAATGTGGAAAAATCGGTTTCGTTTAAAACTCAAAAGTTTTTTTTTATGTATATAACAGGGGAGGTATTTGAAGATTGAAGATGTTGTCTTACTGTTTGAAAACAGTAAATTTCACACTTTTTCGGTGCATATTGATAACATCAGGAGCTTAATTGTCAGAAATCTTACATTTTTAAGTATGCACAGCTGCCGTATTTTCTTGCAGGGTTTGAATGAGGGATATGATATCTGATAAATGTATTCCCTGCCATTACTGTTTGTGATTTATGTAAAGTGACATAAATATCGGTAATAAAATAGAATAAAGACTTTGTCTTGACAACTCGTTTTGGTTTGCACGGCTAAATATGAGTTTTGACTCTTCCTGAATCACTGCCAAGAGTTTAAGGGATTTATCACTTATTAAAAATAACCCTCCATTGTATTTGCTTTTATCTAATTATAATTGGATAAAACTCTAATTATGGATGTCTCTTGACCCACCTACCTATCCGCCAGTGTATCTCTCTCTCTCTCTCTCTCTCTCTCTCTCTCTCTCTCTCTCTCTCTCTTCACACAAATGTATTTTTATTTGAGAAAGTTCTAATCCCTAACGAGCAAAATGTGCAAATTGCTGGCACATATAAGAGTTAAAAGCATGAAAAGCTTTAAATTTTGAATGTTACACAACTGTGATGAAGCTTTTACAGTTTTCTCTCTAGTAATACGTTGAAAGAGTAATATATATATATATATATATATATATATATATATATATATATATATATATATATATATATATATATATATATATATAAAGAAAAGTAATTATTTTATAGTTGAATACTTAATTTATCTAAACCAATAAATATATGTCCTAAATAAGACTTGTTTTTAGTTTAAATTGATAATCCCTTTTCGGGCCATCTTGGTTGCTTGGAAGTAATTGACTTGATAGCGCAACCCTCAAAGACTATAGTTGAAATCTGCATCAATAATAACACAATTTTTGCATACATCTCTATACTAACAAGGAAGGCATTGTCATGTGGATGGCAATCTTTATTTTTATATTAAATTATGTT
The DNA here is from genome assembly GCA_029931535.1 of Margaritifera margaritifera. Classification (NCBI taxonomy): domain Eukaryota; kingdom Metazoa; phylum Mollusca; class Bivalvia; order Unionida; family Margaritiferidae; genus Margaritifera; species Margaritifera margaritifera. The sequence goes on from JAQPZY010001418.1 coordinate 562,066, forward strand.
CATGGATTTATCTTGATGATGTTCAGAATATAAAAAAACAAACAATAATTTGAATTAATATTTAAGAAAATGTAATGAGTAGTTTGGTCAGACTGTTTGTTCTGAAGTGTACAAGTTTCCCGACACATTAAATTCAGAAAGTATACCTAAATAAATGAAAATAGCGGTTGATGTCATGTCACTCAAAAACATAATTCCGATTCGCTTAATCGCCCTTTGCGGTGTAGATAAAATAATGAGAAAAAGAAAACGACGTATTTGGCTCGACAACTCGATCGTACACCTGATAACCTTTTGGGAGATTGGGAGATCATTTATCATTCAAAAAAAGATTTGGCACAGAGTTCATTCGCCAGAATTAACACCCTCCTCCCTCCCCAAAGAAATAAAAAGCGTTTCAAAAGTCTGCTTTTGTAAGAAATGCAATTGGAAATGTTTAATGTTTTCTTTCGTAACTCTAACTTTAAAAACCCCCATCCACCTAAAATTGCCTTGCGTTTCAAGAGAATGGTGATAAACATAATTATGTAATCTGAAAGCATGCTAATTTTCCAGACCTTTACTTATATGGGTCGAACTGAAATGTGGAAGCGAAACTACTTTGGCATTTCTTTGATATTTGACCCTCCGTGTACATGAAGTCATTCTATACATTTTTGCTGTTGTTGTTGTGTTGTCACTTTTCTGCAAAATCATCAGCTTTATATTTTCCCTTTTTATTGTGATAGTCCATATGTGTCCCTCCACCCCACCCCACCCCACCCCCACCCCCCGCGTTATTAACATGATTTTGTATTTCATATAGATTGTAACTGCTTTGATACTTTGGAACATTTCTGTTCCTATACCCCTTCCCCTATAATTTGGATAAATTAATAACTTAGCTAATCATCATCATCATCATCGCAGTTTCAAGCAAATAAAGATTGAAAATATACTATTTGCTTTTATTTAAGTAATATGAAATCTTTTATTTTTGTTGTGAATACGTATGTGTACACGTTGTTTTTCTGCGTGTCGCATACTTTGTGTATGTAGTGTTTACAACAAAGCACGAGTTTAAAGATATACCAACAATAATCCCTCTTAGAATATATGTGAAACCTTAAATATTCCTGCAAACAGACCATACCATGGGTTGTTAAGGAGTCTCACGTATCGTTTCATAGGCGACTATCAATGTACACCTGACTGACTGCACATAGTATATCTGCTAACATACACAGAAATGGACTCGTCCGGTCTGCTGATTAACATTATTTATCGTTTGACCCATATCAATTTTATTAGCTGCAGTGCAAAGCATTTCCCGCTTCTGGATTGATTATGTCTGTCCATCCGTCTGTCTGTCACATCAGTCCAATCCATGAATTTGAGCACCAATAATATGCTGTTTTTTTTTGTTTTTTTTTTTTGTTTTTTTGTTTTTTTTAAAGCATGGACATTTATATCCAAGAAAATAAATTAAAGTCGCAGTAAACATCAGCACATCCTATCAGATATCACGATGCAATTCATTATTGTGAAATATTAAAAAGTTTAAACATAGTGGCTCTCTCACTAATTCTTTCGTAGTTAGTTAGGTAAGTGGGAACTGAGGATGAAAAACATACTTGTTATCTAGGACCTTTACCCTGAAGTTGCTACAAAAATCCAGTTTAAAGACTAAAAGTTACTAAAAAAAACTATGCGTTAGTACGTCGATTTTCTATATCAGGAAAAAACCCCAGTTCTTTGCTTTACTATATTTAATAGTATTTACTCAATTTCAGTACTATTATATATTGGGTCTGTGTACGTGTCATTCAAGAGAATTTAGAAAATACAGTATTTTTACAAGTCAGGGAGGAAATGCTATGAAGCAAAAGTAATCTGTGTACACTGAATATAACTTATATTTCCTCAAAGTTGCACGAGTCGTTATGCCGCAGTTAAAAGTGTTTATTTTCTAAGTTTGTTTTAAAATTCACCTTTAAACTGATTGCTTTTTTCCGTTAAAAAAAATTGTATCACGTGTTTACTCATATGTAATTTAGTACTTATAGTTATATGATAAACACATGGAAAACGTGTAAACAGTTAACACATATGTTATCCATGTACATCCCTCAAGTAAAAAGACTGACTTGACAGTCGAGGGCTCTACGCAATAGAGTATCCCATTTTGTAATACATTAATGAATATAATCAAACGAAAACGCAATATCCATAAGTGTCGTGTGATACTTTGAGACAGATATTGAGATCCATCTAGGGATATCAATTCTTGTATCCTTATAGATTATTTTCGGGAATAACGGAGATATGCGTATGTGTAAAGGATACTTGACAAATGTTGAAAATTCACCATCTGTTTCTTATCGATACGAACAGTGTCAACAATATTTGATCGTTCTCTCTCACCCCACTTGGTCTTCTCTGCTGATAATTCTCTTGCTCTTTTCATGAACACGTAATGTTCGGCTTTGAAAAGTCCATAAGCCGTCTGTAGGCAAATTGAAATGGACATGAGTGTTAAGGTATAATATGACATTTGAAAGAAGACAATAGAGAGCCCTTCATGGATGCAACAAACTTGACGTGGAATGGATTCAAAATGCAGACTTTACGTCTATACTGGTGGACTCAGAAGAATACCATACATTCATTATTTTTAAATCTCTGTCACTTAACCCTTGCAAAATAGCATACCGTAGTTTTACCATTATTCAAACAAAATAAAACAAACTTGATAGCAAAATCAGTCACAAAACAATAAATTTAAAGCTTTGTCAAAGTGATCACATAACAGAAATTCACTATTGTTTTGTGCTGATTGCGGAATCCTATTTGGTTGTTTCAAACAAATATAAGTAAACATTATTCAGTGACTGATGCTTAAAAAGTGATCTAATAATTTTTTGCCAATTTTATAATCCATAAAATATTTTATAGCACGTGTGTAATGAATTCAGGAAAAATGTTCATTGCAAGAAGCAATTTGGCCTTGAGCATACATATATTATTAACTTACCTACATTGATGTGGCATCAGTATATATATATATATATATATATATATATATATATATATATATATATATATATATATATCAACACGCATAACTGTCAATATCGGATATTTAATATTTGATGTAATGTACCAGTCTAGACAGATAACTGCAGTAACAAATTATTTCTCATTTGAAAGGCTTTCTAAATAGAGATATTTAACTCCCTAGCAAGACATTGGAACACGATATTAAAGTGACACATGCAAACATGTTAGGTTTTCTCCAATAATACATAGGTATATGTTTCTTCCTAAATTAAAGATATAATGGACATTCGAGGAGAAAATTATATCCATCTTCTAGAAATTAGCAAAATGTATATACTCTATTTTCTCTGAAAGTCTTATTGTGTCTATCCTGTCTACCAGATTAAATTTCCAATCAATATGATGATACTTGTCATTTCTTCTAAAGACAGTAAAGCAAGTATGGGAATATGTATATATATATATATATATATATATATATATATATATATATATATATATATATATATATATATGTGTGTGTGTGTGTGTGTGTGTGTGTGTGTGTGTGTGTGTCGCTACAGCGTAAGTTTTAGCAACTTACCTTACCTTTCCTCTGTGAAGATATTTCTTTAACTGGATATAAGTAATATCCAGCAATTGAATACATACATATACATACATTTTTTAATACCTGCCTATTGCTTTCGTAGAATAGGTCCATTGTTCCCAGGTCCACATTTGAACGGAAGAAAGTCTAGCTAAGTACGTACTATTTGAAATCCGTGCTTTTGTATTCTATTGTATTATAACAATTGATCTGTCATTGCATTGAAAACTTCACGAACACACACACAAACACACACCGAGTGTTTAGGGTATCTCTACTTGGCACAGTCCTTGCCTGCTCATTCAGCCAATTTTGCTGTTTTTGTCAACGCTTGTCCACGCTTAAAGGTGATTGCTTTATTATAGTATAATGAAGAAACAAGTACGATCAAAGAACAAAAATATGACATGATTATTAATTTGAATGGCCATCTTAAACAGATAAGACGCAAACTGCTCTAAACCACGAATTGAAAGACAAAATCAAAAGCGATCCTTGTGTCGAAAAAAGAAAGACCCATGTCGAATCATCGAAATTTGATACCCACGAAAATAAACGAATTCACAGAAACTGACAAACAGCAAACACTAATTGCTACTTTCGTCACCAAACTAAATGTGTGTTACGATTTTTTTATTATTTATTTATTTATTATTTTTGTCGAGGCCTTCTGAAATCCATTGATCTTTTGGTAGTCATTTGGTGCAAATTTGATCATTGCCTATGTAAGAGATGCTTATTGGATGTCTGCGATTAGCAGTTGACAGTTATCTTTCTTAGCCTGACCGCCAGGTGTCTCGCATGTAAGGTAAGATGATGACTATATTGTTTATGTTGACATGTGCTTGTATTTGTGGTTTTGCCGAAAATTGTAATTCTATTAGGCGAACTTTTTGTAAACTAGAAATACAGCCAAACATGCAGTCTGTGACTTTTATTTGTTCTTTTGTTATAACCACATGCATGATTGATATAAATGATGTATTTAGACACTGAAGATTTCTGTTTGTTTCAAGAATGTGTATTTAAACGGTCTTGAGTGGAAAGAGATGTCTTCTATTTTAAATACTTTGTCTGGATTGATCAACTCTAGCAACTAAGGTATCCCTCCTTATACTGGTGAATATTAAACTTTACGTTAGTGGCATGTGCAATACGACGGGACAGCTGTATCTGCGAAGACAAAAACTGTTTTTAAAATTGAAGAGTAGCCAGCCATTAGCATCGAAGCATCGTTTGCCATAGTTTTCAGTCTTCAGGCTTACAGGAGAAAATTAGCATGCCTAGCACCTATATACCCTAACGGTACGTCGGCAAAGCAAACTCAGCTAAATGTAAAACCTTACAGCCGGTATTGTTTATCTATTTTGACGCTTTTAGAAGCCCTACGAAACATAAAATTGCATCAGTTTCTACAGGCAATTACCTTCATGTATATTAATGTCACTCTGGGGGATTGATAAGCATTTAATACACGTAATCTGCAGGAAACCGATTAGACATATTCCTATGGGAACGTGACTTATGTGCAAATAAGATATAATTCTCTCAAAATACAGTAATATTTGTACTTGGGTCACCGTTCTATTGTTTGAATTGTTTGTCAGCAATATTGCTTCTGACAATAAGTGATCTAATGTGCAATGACAATAAAATGATCCTGGCATTTAATAAATGCGGCAGCAAACATATCTGTATGCATAATATCCACTGTAAGAAGCAAAAGAAAAACATTACATGACTATTTGTACCAATAATGGAAAGTCTTTCTTCATAAAAATATTTATCCGATATGGTTAGAACAAAGTAAATAGCTAATGTCATTGTCAAAATGATCCACGGGATAATATGAGTTGTATTTAATCTGCTAGAAGGGGAAGACTAGAGTTAAAATTATTCATCAATAACGTTGGTTATTTAAGATCAAATGTCTTTTAAACATGTGTAAGAAAGAAAATTAGAAACACGGGGCCTTGTACGTTTAGGAATTTTTAAAAAAAATTATCACATTTTAAATTGCATGTATGTAGATGCAGCAGAAGTGGAAACATACATACATACGTACATACATACGTATATACATACATACATACATACATACATACATACATACATACATACATACATACATACATACATACATACATACATACATACATACATACATACATACATACTTACACATGAAGATTTATAGATTTACTGTAAGTGTGAAATGCATTGATCTCAAAGACTGGAATTTAACATCGAGTGCCTTGTGATACGTAAGAAAATCAAACATTAACTTCTCGAATATGCTGGGGGCCCCGGGTGGCCGAGTCGTCGTAGGCGCTCACCTTTACAGATCACTCACACATCTCACCTTTGTCCTCGTGGGTTCGAGTCTTGGCTCGACCAACATGGGTATGTGAGAAAGCTTGCCTTTAGCTTCCCGTGGGTCGGTGGTTCTGCCCGGGGTTTTCGCGGGTTCTTCCTCCACCAAATATACTGGCCGCCATGTGTAACCTATCATGTACTGAAAAATGGCGTTAAAGCCCACAAAACCAAGCTAAACCAATATAATATGCTGGTGGGCACGGATAGTTTATTTCGAACGATAGGAAAATAACATACACCATTATTTCGCTGATAGATCTGCATTAAATTTATAATGAAATATATGCTTTTACTAATTAGGCTGCATTCTTTCTCGTTGCTTCATGATTCCTAATAATAAGAAACAGAGTATGATGTGTGTCTTTGTATGTATGTATGTATGTATGTATGTATGTATGTATGTATGTATGTATGTATGTATGTATGTATGTATGTATGTATGTGTGTGTGTGTATGTATGTATGTATGTATGTATGTATGTATGTATGTATGTATGTATGTATGTATGTATGTACGCATGTATGTATGTATGTATGTAGTGGTACCGATCTGCCAACTTTCATGCACCAGCACTCTAATTCACTCAGCTATACGCTCGTCCGCTAAAAAGGAATGGAACAAGGTCGAAGAAAAGGGTTCAAGCTGCACGGGAATCAACTCGCTATGCAACCGTAAATTTAAAAAAAATGAACAAACTCCACTGAATTTCCTTTTAGAAATCTAAGGTCAGTACATGAAATTATAATTACCACCTATATACCAAACAGAGAGGAAAATGCTTACGCCCAGATCCAACATTGTATGTATGGATACATGATTACATGAAAGAAATTTACATATAATGACACAAATATAATCAAATAGATAAGAGAGTTATAAATTGTTTCAAGCTGGAATGTAATCCTCGATGCGAGTTACTGCAACCATTGCTAAGCTCTCATACACTATTGGTGTTACTGTTGAAGAAATATAGGTAATATTAATATCGAAATATTAATTCATTAACAACATCATTTTTGATAATATGTATTAAGGTGGTAAAATCATTTCCGAAATATGTATTTTTTAAAAATTTTATTTATTATTTTTTTTTTTAATTTTATTTTATTATATTTCATTTCATTTCATTGAGATGCCACATTCAAGGAGAACCTGTAAATAGTTTACTTTTAATTTTTAAAATTCCATATTCTCAAATGGTTGAGTGAAGATACATGTTTTTAAATACATCCTCGTATAGTTTTTTTTAACTTGAAGCAGATATTATGCACATGAATATTTCTTTCTTGGTATGGTTACAACTGTGCCCGTTTGTATTTTAATATTGATTTTGACATGTCTAACTGTGGCACAAGATAATATGCCTAAACTACCATGTCATAAATACAAAACCATCCATATATTGCATGGCCATAGGCAGACCTCGGAAGCCTAAACTCTCGCCGTTACAAGCATAAATTGGTTCAGTTATTTAAAATGTATCACGAATTAGCCCTGATATATATTCAAGATTTGATTCGACCTTTATTTATAGAACATAAAATCTACTCCACTCGATCAACAAAGGTTATTCAACCTCCAATGTGTAGAACAACATTGTTCCATAATTCGTTTGTACCATCTACGATTGGAATATGGAACATGTTACCCACAGAAGTAAGAAACAATCCTTCATTGCATAATTTCAAAGCCTACTTGAATCGAAATTTTTTTTCTACAAAAATCACTCCTTCTTATTATTATGTTGGTAATAGAATGTCACAGGTTATGCATGCTGGGCTAAGCACAAAGTGTAGTAATTACAATTACGATTTATACACGAATAGTGTATCTAACTACAAGTATTGCTCCTGCGTTGAAATAGAGAATGCAAAATACTTTCTTATAGGAAGGGCCCCGGGTGGCCGAGTGGTCTAAGGCGCTCGCCTTGACAGATCCCTGACATCTCACCTCTGTCCGCGTGGGTTCGAGTCACGGGCTCGGCTAACGTGGGGATGTGAGAAAGCTTGCCAGTAGCTTCCCGTGGGTCTGTGGTTCATCCCAGGGTTTTCTTGGGATCTTCTTCCAGCACATATACTGGCCGCCATGTATAGCCTATCATGTGCTGAAAAATTGCGTTAAACCCATAACAGCCAACCAGCTTTCTTATAGACTGTCCAAAATACTTAGATCTTAGGGATCATATCTTATACACATTCCCTTTTGGTCTCATGGCTGAAACTTTATCATTTGGCATCCCTATGTTCTTTGTGGAAAATAAGACACAAATATTTTTGTCTGTGCAAAATTTCATTAGCATGACTAACAGATTTAAGTAATTGATTCAACTCACAGACTTTTGAATCCTATTTATTTAGTTCTTATTCTTTGTTTTGTTTTGTGTATGTATGCATGTGTATTTGTACTTTTCCTTTATAGCCACTTGTACCAGCATCCAAATGTATGATGTTATTTATTTTTTACTGCTGGGGAGACAGAGCCTAATGCTTTCTACTGAATCCCCAAAATCATATGTTTGTAATTGCATTTGAGAAAATTTCTCAAAATAAATATGGTTTAAATTAAACCTCTAAAGGCATAGAAATGTTTCATATTTTTTCATGCATGCATGTATGTATGTATATCCAGTGGCGGTGTGAGGGTGGGGGGCAACTGCCCCCGGGCGCCGGGCGAGAGGAGCGCCATCCGGGAGCTTTTTTTTTGTCACACACTTATACATACACACACACACCCCATCTACCTCCCCGGTTTCAGGGCTTAGATGGTGGAGGGGGAGGGGAGTTTGCAGGTTGGCAACTGACATAAAAACTGTTCTCTGTGTCAAAGAAGGTGCGCCCCTAAGGAACATTGCCCCCGGGCGCCTCGGTATATATGTATGTATGTGTGTACGTGTTTATTTTATTTTATTTTATTTGGTTGGTTGGCTAACTCACTGAGTATACCTTTATATGCTGTTGCATCACAACATGTTATACGTTCTCATCCTCAAATTACCTATTTTCATCATTTCTTAAGGTACACGTCATTCTGTTTGCATGATTCCCACAAGTGCTTAATGATTTTGATTTCTGGCATCGGGCTTCAGCCAATAATTATGTAGCCGTAAAGAACAGATATCACAAAAATAATCGAAATATCTGACGTGTCCAATTTCCGCTTTTCTAATTTTAATGAATAATAAAATCTATCAGTATTGCTATCTATACTACATACTGGATGGTTTTGAAAGCTAATAATGTATAAAATATGCAATAGAACTTTCTGCAGCTTCAAATCACACACATATATATATATATATATATATATATATATATATATATATATATATATATATATATATATATATATATATATATATATATATATATATATATAATGTATAACCCCACAATTTGTTATGAAAGATTAGTGAATATATTATCCAGGACATAGTTCAGTGATCAGAAATTTAAATGTAAACCAACTGAGAACTAATGCAGTTATGCATTAGCTTATTGCTCAATGTAGTATGGACGCTTTACTTTTAATGCGCATACCAAGAATTCCAGACCATTGTATAAAATTCACTGCAGTTGTCTATGATCATTCTAGTACAAAGCTACATGAATTCCCCCAAATTTACTTGGTATAAACCTTAAAACTTTTGTTGCATCCCATACCATGCAATCCATCTCGTACAGCATTTAGCTATATCTGGTTGTCACAATAAATACAAGTGTTTTCGACTCAAACAAGCGCCTCAACTGATAATATGATCACGAGTCGGTTTCATGGAATGTAGATCTTTTAAACAAACCAACTAATTTTTTTTTTAATAATGACTTTACGACTTTGCATTAGTAAACTCTGGAGTAAGCAAAAGGCGGCCGACGCATATTAGTACTTTCTTTTGCAAATACTGAACTTTCGTTGTACTAGAGTTTGTCAAGAACCACTTTAAGTTTTTTCTAACATATAGTATTATATTTCCTGGTCTGTTTTCCACTTGAAAATCAATTCAAATAACGGTTTGAGGGGCAGTTTCGAATCTTTTTGACAAGAGTGGTCTTACGGAAAGACACTTTATCTTTTCACAGCATTGTTTGCAATAACTCTACTAGATGAAATTTTGTTGACGAAATAGAGTCTTCTAGTAGTATTGATACTGTTGTTTTGTGTTGAAATTAGCTGCTGCTGCCTTTGTCAAACGGGAACTCTGCAACTGAAGAAGACCCTCGCCTCACACCTGTTTAGCAAAAAACATTTCAGAGCGCGTGTGATTCTCTGCTCCCAAGACTGATAAAAAGAGGCGATACGTGTCTGTGCTTAAAATAAGTAAATAGTCATCATGTATGCATACGTAATAACTGTCACTTCTAAGAGAGCGGTACATCGGAATACTCTGTAACAGGATGCGACTCGCATAGTAATTTATTTATTGTAATTGGTACCTGAAAGTTATTATAGCCTATGTGAGAACTGTGACTGCTTCCCGACGGTGTGTTTCGATTGGCGAGGAAGAGACAAACGCCATGGTGAATCTGAATCGACAGTATTTGTATTTTTGTATTTATTGAGCTATACATGAAGCCCGAATACCTATATTTTTTTTTTTTTTTTTACATCTGTAATGTCCAAAGGTGCGTGACAATTTTACAATGAAATATTTTGATGGTAAAAGGAACTTGCGTTTGCTCTGAAAGATTTTATAAAATAGAACATAATGTGATCTACTGATGATGATGATGATGATGATATATATATATATATATATATATATATATATATATATATATATATATATATATATATATATATATATATATATATATATCTGACATGCTATATCTGTAAAACGTTGTTTTTTTTTTTTACTGAGAAATTTTATTTTGGGTATTTGGAATTAAATTGGAAGAAAATCAATCCATAATTAGTTCTCACCATTTATGCCAATGTACTTGCTTGTAAATAGTTACTTTAAGATTTTTGTCGAAGTTACATTTTGCTTGCTACTGTTTATTTTCTCTGAAAGATACCCAGACAACATATTTATTATATTGGCTAGTATTTTGTTTTGGACCAATACAAGATGATCTGCTGATTTGACTTTAAATAGAAATTTTAATAATAACCGCGCCCACTGTATTATTCTCGAAATTAACACGCACAAATAAATCATCAAAGAACGCACTAATCGGCGCCTTCTATTCTCTTGAAGAGATTTTTTATACTGGCCTATTCAATCGGATGCCATAGTAAAGAAAGAGACGTCTCAAAAGATATCTGTAATAGAAGGCCAAAATTCCATCCAAATCAAATCAGTGTGAAAAATCAGTTCCGATCAGACCTCGGAATGTTTTGATGTTTAACAGAGCTCTCTCGAACATTTGATTGCAATAGCAGATGTAATTGTACTGTTTACACGCCGTTTAACCCCACGTTGTGTTAGGGCCAATTGAATCCAACTGAAGTCAACATATGTTCAGATTTACTTCTTCGAACATAAACCTTTGAAGAGTGAGGTTTGAAAACTGGATAGATACTTAAAGCATCTCAAAGCGTTTTTCTTGACGCAGTCGTAAAGGAATAGTTTATCTTTACTGCATCTGCCTTTTTAGAAATACGTTAAAGTCAGACAATTCTATTAACACACGCGACCTTATTTCCGACACACTGCTTTGTATTCATATGAATATAACCAAGACATATGTGCGCTTAGAATTGAAACAAAAATTCTGGATTTTATGAATGTTATGACCAATCCTGATTTCACTTCGTTCCTAGGTAGTAGTGTTAGTAGTAGTTCATTAACACACCCACTATTTATTCCAATATCTTGAAGCGCCTACTGGACATCTACTTGAAAGCTATTCCCAACTTCGAGGTCAATCCTACGGATCATACCTCGAATGTATGCCGATAGCTGCTATTAGCTGCCGTTTGGACCACATCGGTTATTTACGAAACAAGAATTGACCGAGAAGTTGCGAATGTATCGAACTTTTTTTTTCATTCGCAACTTCTCGGTCAATTCTATGGTCAATCCAATCTAAGAAATAGCTGATTTGGTCCGAATATATTGCGGTTTTTTTTTGCGAAGAAATTTACGGCGAACAAAATGTATGATTTTTCTATAAATTACTCCGCCGACATACATCTGAGGCACATTTCTGTCTCGCAGAAATAGCCGAGGTGATCCGAATGCAAGATTCAGTAATGGATACCATGGCGTTTGTGAGAGTCGTGTCAAAAATTTAAGACTGCAACCACAATGCAATAGGATAGTACGGAACAGTTGAGAAATTATTGGATGAATACAGAGAGGATATTTGCTTGAAACGAGTGAATAACGGATATATTTCATCGAGTGCGTGAAAAACTCAGTATTTTCACGAGATAAAACAGCAGATACAAAAAAAAATGAAAAAAAAAAAAAAAAAATGCCCAATGCTGGATTTGAACCCGGTTCGCCTGTATTCGAAGCAACCATCTTAGTCTTTACACCACGCAATCGTCTTACAAAAATTTTGAAATTTCTTAGTTATAATATTATCAATGTCTATTGACGGCCAGTAAAAAAAAATGATATTTTTTCACCACAGTGAAATATTACAATTATTTCACTCGGAAAATCCAGTAATTCACTGCCTAGCATAAAATAAAGGGATGTATGAATGATTCGATATAAGAGAAGATGTTAGAAAAGAATAACTTACAAATTCTTTTGCCTTACGAACGTCGAACTTACGTGTTCAGTGTTTATAGCAGGAAATGGTTGTAATAAACGTCTTGTTACTTTTTTCACACTCATGTAACAGGATAATATTTTACAAAATAAAAATAGATAAACTATTGAGTTTTACAAAATTAATGTAGATAAACTCCTCTATGTGGAACCTCATTTACACATGCAACTTTTTTTTTTCACCCTATTACTGATCCGATCCAAGGTTAAGTGCTCAGTCACCCATTACAAAACAAGAAAAACTTATTGGCTGGTTTTAGGTAAAGACCACAAAACACGAAGTTGGGTAGGGACATAAATTAGTTCTGCACACACTTGTTTAGATATAAGCGACTCTGCCAAAAAGAAATTTAAAATTAAAAAAAAAAAAATTAAACATCCGTTGAAATTCAGAAGCTAAGATATACAAGGTAGGTAACTTGTTTATACAGTAAATTGTTTTACATTTAATTGAAAGTAATTATCTTCGTGAATTTAAATGAATGTCCATGTTTTGGGGAATTCAGTTCCGTTATATTCTATTACAATGGTGTAAGCCAGCAAGATTCTCTAGTGAACTACAATGTCTTGAATTATATGTGAATTATATATATATATATATATATATATATATATATATATATATATATATATATATATATATTTATGTTACTGTATTCAGGACTTCAGCGAATACAACATTGTAATGAACTGCAATGTCTTGAATTATATATGTGTGTGTGTTTAAAATACAGATGAATAATTGAATACTGGTATACTAGAAAGTATTTTGTTTGTCTGTCAGTTTGTTTGTTTGTTTGTTTTTCTGTCTGTTGGTCTGTCTTTTTGTCTGTTAGAATTTGTTCATTGTAATGACTTTATTTGTTCATTATTGAATACAACTCATAGAAAAGTATCAAAAGTTAGATGCCTGTAGCTGTCTGTAAAAAGTTACACCACATGCTATATAAATACGGTAACTGTAATTTATAATTACATCATGTTGAAGTAATTTATCAAGTTGCTTGATTAATGAATAGTCACAAGTTACTTAGTTCAGCAGTTCAGTATTATTTATTATCCTGTACCTGCCTATCATGAAGTGCAGTTAAAATGATATTATAATGTCATATTCTTTTTTTATATGTTAATGGAAATGGTTATTCTCTTTGAAATTTAACTATGTTTGCTACATGTCCGTGTACTTTCTCTATCTTTCCTTACCTCTCTATCTTTAGTACTTATCTTGATTTTCTCTTTTCAAATGATATGTAGAATAATTTCATAAGTACAAGATGAAACTATGTGATATAGCTACTATTTAAATAAAAATAATACTGATTATTCCTAATTCTATTTTAGGGTTTTATTTGATGTAAATTGAAATCAGCACCATGATTTTTTTTTTAATCACTGAAGAAAGAGTCTCAACAAATCCTGTATGCATATATGTTCCTGGGTCGAACCCACTTCGTGTGTGGAAACTTAGGCCACACACTGCTGTCTGCATGTCTGTTCCTGGTTCGAACCCACTTCGTTTGTGGAAACTTAGAACACATACTGCTGTCTGCATATCTGTTTCTGGTTCGAACTCACTGCGTGTGTGGAAACTTAGGCCACATACTGGTACACGTATGAGAAAGGGAATTTATTCTTAATAAGTGTAAATTAAATTAGCGCAATCGTGCGGGCCTTATCAAATTGACTCAGTGGTGCGGGTCTTATCAATTGAAAGATAAATATTTCATAATTATATATCAAAATTGAAAGTTGACGTGAAGCTTGTTTGCGAAAGGTTGGAAATATGTGAGAATACATTGAAAGAAGCTTGTAATCAAAGTGGGAATACACATACAAGTTACTAAATATTAAGTACTTTACACAAAAATTACAACACAAGTGTTACTTCCATGGCTCGCTGTAACAAACCTCCACTTTTACAACATATCTTAACCTCAACTCACGATCCCTCCAATCCCTCCAAAGGAGACCCTTACCAAGGGTTACAACCAAAACTCCATTACATGTTTTTTGCTATGAGCTACAAGAACAAAGTTTAGTCAGAATATATTAAAATATGTCACTTTATTTTAACTTTGACCTCCTCCCAAGGAGGGATCTTAAGTGCACCATGAAATACCGAAATACATTTGATCCATTTTTGCTGTCTTTTCGACTTAGAATTAAAAAAAAACAAAAACAAAAAAACCCCGATAAAGTACGGATATATAATGATTGGTCATGTCTGTCCGTCAGTCAGTCCACGTGTCGGTGCACCAACGCGGCCATCCGTCCGTCCGTTGGTTCTCCTTGTAACGTGAACGCTATCTACAACGACTGACGGAAAGTGATCATATTTGGAATGATGTTTTACAAGGACAGGTGACTGGCATCAAAGCTTTCGGATTTCAGATGCAACCCTTGGGTTCAAGGGTGGGGTCAAGGGTCACATTGTCATATATAATATGGACTCTTCATTGTAAACTGAGCTCCATTTATACCGGCTGAGGAAGAATATTCGTATTTGATGTGATCTTTCACGCGAATGAGCAGATGGCTACGATGGTTTTCAATCCTCAATGCAACCTCGGGGTTGTGAGATGGGGTTGGAAGTCAGAAAGAAGAGAAGTGCGGATATTTGTGATAATACAAGAAATCCTTGCGAACAACACGCCGAGCTTCATCGCTTCAATACCCATCCCAGCCAAATTTTCGACAAGCGACCAGG